>WSYH01006787.1:0-36156 GCA_036426205.1 Ascaphus truei
AGTCCGATAATTACCAAAATGACAGTGGGATCCAAATTGTTCCTATTGAAAGTACAGACCGGCTGGTCCAATAAAGCCTCAAAAATGCAGAGAAATGTATACAGTACAGTACTAGATAGAACAGAACTGAAACCAGCAGAATGAATGAGCAGGGTCAAATATCATGCATAATGAGTACTGATAAGGGCACACGGCCCGAAACGCGTAGGTGGGATACTGCTGTGGCAGTGGGGTCCTTATACTTTCAATAGGAACAAATTTGATCCCAATGTCAGTTTTGATAATTATCTGGACATTTCTATCTACTATGTAGTTTGCAAGTGTTTATCTGAGAAGGTTATATCGGTCCCTAGTATTAAATAGCTCTGGTTAGTGCTAATTGCAGCATAGTAGGTCCCCGTCTGATCTTAATCGTTTGTTTTATTATTCTTGTCTATATTGGTTAAATAAATGTTTACTTTGCATTTCATCAGAGTGCTTAATATGGGTTTTCTTCTCTTTTGGGTTCCATATATTTGTCAGATAGCATTGCCCACTGGGGGGAGGACAGAAAGCGCAAAAAATTCCTCGCCAAGGTGGAAATAACACAAGGAATCTCAAATGGGCAGCATATGTAAAGAAAAAAGAAAAAGAAATAGTGCAACACAATTTAATTATAACATATAAGCGAGCAAGGAGGCTCCAACACACTCACATGCTCCAAGGTAAATAAAAGCAATTCAAACCACTCTGGGTTCAGACGCTGTGTACAGGGACTCCAAACAGCTGTTCCTTGCTCTCCACTTCCGTATTCGATCGGCGTCGACGTCACGAACCAGTTCCTCAATCTCCAACAGCAAGGGAAGGACCATCTGGCTCCGTGAAGATCAGCAAGCGGAAGATATCCAAACAGGAGACGCTGAGGGTGAAGGTAGCTGGTATCACAGCAAAGAGTCCGTCAGAGCACTGACTGCTAACACAAGGTCTAAGCGCATATAGAACCCTACGCGTTTCATCCAAGGTATGGACTTCTTTCAGGGGTATTGCCACTAGCCTTATTCTGGCCTTATGTGATTTTTGATGATTATAATTGAATAGGGATTTTGATGCGGTTCTCGCTGTGTGTTAATATAAGATATATATATATCATATACATAGAGAGAGAGAGAGAGAGAGAGAGGAGAGAGAGGAGGACGAGAGAGAGTGATAATCACTCCACACACACACACACACACACACACACACACAAACAAACAAAAGAGAAAGAAAACCCATATGATGAAATGCAAAAAGTAACACATTTATTTAACCAATATAGACAGAGAATAATAAAACAGACAGATTAAGATCAGACGGGGACCTGAAAGAGAAACCTCCTACTATGCTGCAATTAGCACTAACCAGAGCTATTTAATACTAAGGGACCGATATAACATTCTCAGATAAATCACTTGCAAAACTACATAGTAGATAGAAAAGTCCAGATAATTACCAAAACTGACAGTGGGATCAAAATTGTTCCTATTGAAAGTACAGACCGGCTGGTCCAATAAAGCCTCAAAAATGCAGAGAAATGTATACAGTACAGTACTAGATAGAACAGAACTGAAACCCAGCAGAATGAATGAGCAGGGTCAAATATCATGCATAATGAGTACTGATAAAGGGCACACGGCCCGAAACGCGTAGGTGGGATACCTGCTGTGGCAGTGGGGGTCCTTATACTTTCAATAGGAACAATTTTGATCCCAATGTCAGTTTTGATAATTATCTGGACATTTCTATCTACTATGTAGTTTTGCAAGTGATTTATCTGAGAAGGTTATATCGGTCCCTTAGTATTAAATAGCTCTGGTTAGTGCTAATTGCAGCATAGTAGGTCCCCGTCTGATCTTAATCTGTTTGTTTTATTATTCTCTGTCTATATTGGTTAAATAAATGTGTTACTTTTTGCATTTCATCAGAGTGCTTCATATGGGTTTTCTTTCTCTTTTGGGTTTCCATATATTTTTGTCAGATAGCATTGCCACTACTGGGGGGAGGACAGAAAGCGCAAAAAACTTCCTCGCCAAGGTGGAAATAACACAAGGAATCTCAAATGGGCAGCATATGTAAAGAAAAAAGAAAAAGGAATCTCAAATGGGCAGCATATGTAAAGAAAAAAGAAAAAGAAATAGTGCAACACAATTTAATTATAACATATAAGCGAGCAAGGAGGCTCCAACACACTCACATGCTCCAAGGTAAATAAAAGCAATTCAACCACTCTGGGTTCAGACGCTGTGTACAGGACTCCAAACAGCTGTTCCTTGCTCTCCACTTCCGTATTCGATCGGCGTCTGACGTCACGAACCAGTTCCTTCAATCTCCAACAGCAAGGGAAGGACCATCTGGCTCCGTGAAGATCAGCACAGCGGAAGATATCCAAACAGGAGACGCTGAGGTAAGGTAGCTGGTATCACAGCAAAGAGTCCGTCAGAGGCACTGACTGCTAACACAAGGTCTAAGCGCATATAGAACCCTACGCGTTTCATCCAAGGTATGGACTTCTTCAGGGGTATTGCCACTAGCCTTATTTCTGGCTTCATTTTGTGATTTTTGATGATTATAATTGAATAGGGATTTTTGATGCGGTTCTCGCTGTGTGTTAATATATATATATATATACTCTCTCTCTCTCTCTCTCTCTCTCTCTCTCCCTGTCTCTCTCTCCCCCTGTCTCTCTCTCTCTCTCTCTCTCTCCCTGTCTCTCTCTCCCCCTGTCTCCCTGTCTCCCTCTCTGTCTCATCTTAACTGCCGTATACCTACACCGAAGTAACCTATCCTGCTTTCTTCCAGATCTGACTCAAGTTTCATGCGGGAGACATCGGAAGACAGGTAGGGAACACCTCCCCTCCAGTATAGTACCTTGAGGGACTGCGGATCAGGTAAGATCCCAGGCGGGATTGCTGCTTTAGAAATTGTGAAGAGGGGGCGTCCTGACAATGGTTAAGGGGTACAGAAGTCATTCACATATGGCTTTTTTTTGTTCGATTAGTGAGGCCATCTAACACACACACACACACACGTAACTAGGACTAATGGTAGTAAAGTATAAGTGTAATACAATAAATAAACTGTTAATGTAAAAAAAAAAAAAATTGTGTCCCGGTTTTTCATTTTCAAAATCTGGTCACCCTACCCAAGAACCAATCAAAATATGTGTATACTAGCTTAAAGAACCAATCAAATATGTGTATACTAGCTTAACACATGTGTAGTGTATATGCTCTAATTGCTAGTCCTATCACATGAATACATTTATCTCTAATTTAAATGCCCTGTGCATCCATACAGTCATTGTAAAAACATATAAACCATGTATAGTGACATATCAAATAATAAATATATAAAGGGAAAAGAATATATACAAAATACATACAATATAAATCAGCTCTTAAATTGATAATATATATTGCTTATATATTATTTATATATCCAATGAATCTTCATACAGTGTTCAAAAAAAAGGAGGACTTATACGTTATTAGATTAAATCAGGCTTATATAGGAGGACAATTATTAGTAGTTTCACACTATAATGTGATCAATTTGCAATTATTCTAATGAACTAAGTTCCATTAAGTACATAGGTTAATTCTTATAAATGATCACTATAAATGACCACAAGTGATGAAACCTTTTAAAAAAGAGTAAACTATTTGACAATGTATATAATAGATCTCTGAATTAAACTTTAAATTGACTAAAAATGATTGTCAGAAAAGGAGATATTATGCTACATTAATGCCGTGTCATGTAAACCAATAAAATTTATGTTATAAAAAAAAAAGAAAAGGAGATATTTAGTATAACTTCAAAATGAAGCTTTTCTTATATAAAATGTTAGTACAGAGCAATAGATGGCAGTACTATACCCATTTATATTTATTTAATTTATCAAAATTCAATTGTGTATAGGTGTGAAGAGCAATTAATATCATTGTCCTATTATCAGTATTTGAATATACCAAAGGACAAAACTGAAATAAGGGAAAATGAAGAGAATAAAAAGATGGTGTATTTGGAAACATTGAATGGACAATTTAACCCAATAAGGGCAATTTATGACCAAACCCTTTTTGTTTTTCTTGACAGAAAAGAAACAAGAGAACAAACCGGACATGTATCCCAGATCACATAGTATTCCTAACTGGCATGTCTACACCTTCTCATCTTCACTTAATATGTGTGTCTATGAAAGTATATTAATATTATATCTATGGTGATTGTGACTAAATTGTGTAATCGTTAATGAAGTGTACTAATTATGACTGTGATCAAATGTAAACCTGTGTACATATATTAGTATAAGTGAATGATGTTAAGTGAAAATAATATATATATTATATATTTGTGTATGTGTTTGTGTAATTGCTAATCATTTATGAATGTGATTGATAAAAATAAGTGCTGTTAATAAAAGTGTGTTGTGATGATTATCTTATACATATAGTTACATAGTTCCATAGTAGATAAGGATGAAAAAAGACGTACGTCCATCATGTTCAACCTATGCTAAATTTAGACAATAGATACTTATCCTATATCTATACTTACTTATTGATGCAGAGGAAGGCAAACAAAAAACCCCATTAAGGGGAAAAATAAATTCTTTCCTGACTCCAAGAATTGGCAATTGGATTAATCCCTGGATCAACATCCTTCCCATGTTTATTTATTTGGTATATCCCTGTATACCTTTCCTTTCTAAAAAAGATGTCCAACCTTTTTTTGAACAAATCTATTGCATCTGCCATCACAGTCTCCATGAGTAATGAATCCCACATTTTAACTGCCCTTACTGTAAATAACCCTTTCCTTTGTTGCTGGTGAAATCTACTTTCCTCCAACCTTAAGGGATGGCCCCGAGTCATTTATACTGCCCGTGGGATGAATAGTTATTTTTAACGCTCCTTGTATTGTCCCCGAATATATTTGTATATACAGTAGTTATCATATTTCCCTTCTTAGACGCCTCTTTTCTAATGTTAATATATCTAATTTAGCTAGCCTCTCCTCATAAATTAGATTGTCCATCCCCTTTATTAATTTGGTGGCTCTTCTCTGCACTCTCTCTAGTTCCATAATGTCTTTTCTTAGGATTGCTGCCCAAACTTGTACTCCATATTCAAGGTGTGGTTTTACTAATGCTTTGTAAAGGGGCCTAATTATGTTTACTTCCCTTCCATGCATTGCTCGTTTGATGCAAGATAAGATCTTGTTTGCCTTTGCAGCTACTGCATGACTTTGGCCACTATTGCTAAGCCTGCTGTCTACAAGCACTCCTAAATCCTTCTCCATCAAGGAGTCCCCCAATTTATCCCCATTTCATTTGTAAGTCGCCTTTTTATTCTTGCATCCCAAATGCATAACCTTACATTAAATGAATATTTTAAATATATTGAGTATATACTCTATTGGAGAACCACATGAGACAAAACACAGAGGGAACATGTCTAGCATGTTTAACCCAGAACTCTATGTCTTATCCCTGGATAAAGGGAGGCAATGGATTCAAATGACAGTGCTGATGTCAATACAGTCATTGAGACCCCCTGGACTATGTGTATTTAATACATATATTCAGTATGTTTCTCTTAAACTTAAAAGTTTATGTCTGTCCCCACTTAACAATGTAGATTTAATTGCTTCAACACCCATTACTACTAGGGTAGAAGGATCTTGATTATGTCTTAGCTTATAATGACGGGATAGACTATGTGTTTATAATCCATGTATTATATTTCGTCGATGTTCAAGGAACCGTGTGCTTAAAGTGCGTGCGGTCCTTCCGATATATTGAATACCACATGGACACATAATAACATAAACTATAAAAGTAGATAAACAATTTATATACCCTTTCCCTTGGTGTGTAGATCCATTGGAATGTGAACTAATTGTATCAGTTTTTTTCAAGTGCTTACAGGTTAGAAGACATCTCGAATGTTCACACGAGAAGTTACCATTACTCAGTTTTGTATTTCGTATATGACTTCCAAAAGACTTCAGTCTACTCGGTGCCAACATTGATTTTATGTTTCTTGCCTTCTGAAATACCACAATGCGTGATGATGTAATGTCGCGTGGTCTCGCGTAATGACGTATCCAAACGCGTTTCGTCGCACACGGGCGACTTTCTCAAAGGGAAACTCGTTAGGGTACATCATTCCGCCAGACCACGTCATCACGCAGTCGCGTGATCAGGCCGGATCGCGCGCGGAGCTGATTGGTGGCAAAAACAAATGAAGGAGGTTCTACATGGAACTCTTACAGATGCTTCAAAAGCATTTTTCTTCGGCGATTCCAGCGGACAGTCTGTGTTCCTGTAATGGAGTGAGACTTTGACTGCGGATTACAAATGCGGAGAGACCTGGCTGCTGGTGATATTGATTCACAAATTGCCTGTTTTAAACTTACCTTTTTGAGTGCTATTCTTCCCCCCCTTTCCCTTACCAATAAATGAACTATTTTATGCTATGGGGCGTGCGCTCTCTCTTCTCTTTTTCTTATATAAGATATCTATCTATCTAGATATATCTACACACACACACACACACATACACATGCACCACTGTCTTTGCAGCTAATAGGAAAAAAGAGGGGGTTCAGGGGAACTGAGATTGGAATACAAGCTAAGGCACAGCTGTATAAATATGTATTCACTATTACAGCAGTCACCTCTTAAATTAAGAATGTCAATAGCCTAGACTCATGGCTCCTGTCCCACACCGACAATCGCTCCTAACAACCATTATGGCCAAGCACTGCTCTTATTCCTTCACCTGCTGTCTCTGAAAATCTTCCAACCTACCACTTAGATTGTAAGTTCTCTGGGGAATTGATTTCCTATTGTCTGATTTTGTTTGTAGCATTTATTGTATTATAATTTCCTTTTTATTTTGTAAAGTGCGGAGAACACTGTGAGCGCTATATAAATAACTACCTGTGGCCCGAAGAGAGGCTCTGCAGAAGGCCCAGCTACTGTAGAAGGAGAGGCCGGTCCGCCCCAGGAACCGGAGGGGATATTTCTAGAAGTTAGCCCCAACTTCTGCTTGGGTCCAACTTCCTATCAAGGTCAGCTGGGGCCCACAGTGCAGCCGAGCCCCGGGACAATTGTTCCAGCTCTCCCCTATCAGCCACCGCCCTGCATACAGTCATGCTCAGACTCAGCTCATTAAAGCTGGTTTTGCCCCCAAGCTAATGTTACCTTCTGATCTCCAGGATCTTATTAGATTGGTTAATTATTGATCTAGACACACACAGTCTTAGCAAACTCAAATCCCAAACCCACTGCATTACATATACATATATAATGCTTCTAGGATAGTTACCTAATGTATGCAACAATTGACAAAGAGTCCCCAATGCTACTATAGTATACATCCAATATGACAAATTAATTTGTACTTCATTTTTTCCCATTATATTTATGAGGACACTTCTGGTTTTTAACCAGTTTTAATTGCACTGTGGGCAGCAAATGAAATGACCTCCCAAGTAAAAATGGTGAAGGAGGAGGAGTGAGCTCTGGGGGGAGGTGATAAACACACATTCCCAGCTAGCTCAAACTCCCACACCCACCACATGATGAATATATATTTATGTCAACCAGAGAGCTACACTGTATTTAATGTTTTTATTATTGAAGTATTTTACTTTATACTTTTCATCATATATGTTTTGTCAATTGGATGCAGCATTGGGCACCCCCTGTCTCTTGTTGTATACAATTGCCACGCTCAGTAGCTCTCTGGTTGACATAAATATATATTCATCATGTGGTGGGTGTGGGAGTTTGAGCTAGCTGGGAATGTGTGCTAATCTATGTGTGACTGGTAGCAGTCAATCGGAGGCTGTGGCACCTCCCCCCAGAGCTCACTCCTCCTCCTTCACCTTTTTAACTTGGGAGGTCATTTTATTTGCTGCAGGAACCAGACCTATAATGGTTCTTCCCCTCTTACAGAGGTAAAAGGAAGGGTTCACAGTGCAGTGTAGGACCTGCATTAATTTGGTTATACCTTGGCGTTGGTATGCAGGCTTATGACGCTTTGGCGAAAGGGTTAACTAAATAACCAAGTATTTAATATTATTATTATTGAAGTATTTTACTTTATACTTTTCATCATATATGTTTTGTCAATGGGATGTAGCATTGGGCACCCCGTCTCTTGTTATATACAATTGCCACGCTCAGTAGCTCTCTGGTTGACATAAATATATGTAACGGGTATTCCCTCTAGTCTGACCCACCCAATCTCACATTGGCCCGTGTGGTCTAACCAGCCCCCATTACATGGTCGTGTCGGGTGGTGCACCAGTAGGCAACAGGTCTCCTGAGTCTCCCGCATGATGGTGTGTGGGGATATCAACCGAACAGGTAGCTGAGGTAGTGGGTGCGAGTCCTACCTATATCATGTGCAGCGCCTCCACCTCATCAGGATCTGTGCTTCCGCAGGGAGATGGTCCTGGTGAGGAACTCCTTCTTGGTGGTGTCATCCACTGTTCAGTAACTTCACACTCACACAGTGGGGGTATCTTTGAATAGGGCATCTTTATTGATGGTATCGATATGATAGACTGCCCCTGGCAGCTGTCAGCTTTAGCCGCACATCTCTCCGTGCTGTCCCTTTGCCAGGTACGCCCTCCCAATTGGAGTGGGATCCCCTCTCCCCGTAGGGAGATCACTCCTGTGCCAGGTCCCTGGACACAGTGTGGCCTTGACAGGCTTAATCTGGAAACCCGTGCCACTAGTTACAGCACTAGTGGGCACAAAGCTATCCTGCAATGCCTTTCACAGGAGCCAAACACATCAGCAACAACAACTAACTTTGACAGTGTTGTGCCTTATATACCTCAGGGGGCAGGCACATCTCTGATGTCACTAACCAGGGACTCAGAGCATGCAGCCACTCCCATCCATACATAGGGCACCTCACCAGGGTGTGAGGGAAAAACCTCCATAACTACTGTGGGCATTCCTGTACTTACCAGGGTTTACTGCCAGCAGGGAAGATGTCTGCAGTCCAGTATTATGCATGGCTACATATATATTCATCATGTGGTGGGTGTGGGAGCTTGAGCTAGCTGGGAATGTGTGTTTATTAATTGCACTGTAGTTCATACACAGTACATACATACATTTTAACCCTTTATGCACCTCATAGATGTCATGCATCCCATGATATTGGCTCTAGTGTTGTTTTATTTCCTCTCCTCTCTATGCAGTGGATGAAATACAGAAGACACAGTATAACATTGGTAGTGTAGGACCTGCTTGAGAGGGTCTACCTTGACGTTGTTGCAGGCGTGACTTTCTGGCCAAAGGATTTAACTTCTTATGAGAAGAACAAACAGAAAAAAAAAGATAATAATTAATTAAATAAGTTGTCATATTGGATGTAACATTGGGGCCTCTTTGTTTATGTTACGTTTGCGTACGTTGCTTTGTACTGTCAAGGAGACAGACCAGCTAGGCAGAAGTGGAAATAAGCAACACAGTTACCATAGATAAGAAAGTACAACCGCGCTCTTGCTTCCTAACAGGATCTCGTAGTGGATCAACTCTTCCCTCTTGCAGCTGATGTGATGTGAAGGCACCCCTCCTCCACAGGTCCCGTCGCAGGATGGCTCCAAACGCGGGCAACAGCAGGGAATAAAACACAAAAGCGCACCGAGGGTCAAGATTTAATTAAAACATGTTAGTAGAATAGTAGTACAAATAAAAACTTACATATAAGGGTAAGTACATCCAGTATTAAGGTGCAGAGGGAAACAGTCCTGGTGGTTGTCGGGATAAAGGGATGGTGCGAGGCTTAACAGTAGACCCACGTGCTGGGGCTGCCTGGCTCAGCACCATATGTTCTTACTTCCGGGTTGCAGTTTCTCGCAGGACCGTGAATTAGTTGCCCGCTCAAATGCGGTTTCCAGAGAAACTCACTCCGGCGTGCCGAAGGGTCTTGGTTGTTGATGGGACAGCTGGGGGTAGGTACACTGTGGGCTGACTTCTAGCTGCACCGTAGGGCTTTCGCAACGCGTTTCACACAGTGTTGTGCTTCATCAGGCGATATTTTGGACACTACGTGGGGGCCTTTAACACTAATACTGGGTTCCAATAGGGTAGAAGAATTAGCCTAGGAGTACATGCATAATAAATGCAATGCACTAACGAGGCTTGTCTGTCAAAGTATGTGGTGTACATTCTGCAGTGTAGCTGCGGACTGCAGTACGTGGGCAGGACAAAGCGAAATTTGAAACTACGCATTATGGAGCATTTACGTAACATAACTAATATCCCTAAACTAGAAGGGACCTCCAAACCTCTAACTCATCTTTTGACTCACTTTAAAGAAGTACACAATTGTAGTACAGTGGGTGTACAATATATGGGTATTGAGATAATAAAAAGCAATGTGAGGGCAGGAGATAGAGATCTACAACTTGCCAAACGTGAGCAATTTTGGATCTTTACCCTACAGTCCAAATACCCAGGAGGTCTCAATGATTATATCGAACTGACACCCTTTTTGAGATAAACAGATATTAGTTGTTGCATTAAGACTAATGAGATTTTTTATCCATTATTAAAATTATTGAGATCCATTTTTAGTTCTTAATCCCTATACCCCTGGGACTTCCCCCCCCCCCCCGTTTTAATTAAATCTTGACCCTCGGTGCGCTTTTGTGTTTTATTCCCAGAAGTGGAAAGTAGAGCCCGACCCGTACCTGAGATTTAAATCCAGAATCCTTACACTGGTGGGGTCTGGTTCCGGGGTCAGGGAAGGAGAGAGGAAGGATGGTCGTGGTCACAGTTCCGGCGTCAGGGCAGGAGAGAGTCAGAGAAGTCCGGCAGCAGTCAGGGGTCTGAGGCAGGCAAAACAACAAGAGGCTTCCAACAGGAGAAAAGGTAGGAAGTACTTTACATAGGAAAGTAGAGAGGGGAATTGAAGCCTTATAAAGGGAGAAAGCTGGTGTGAGAAATCCAGCTCAAACAGAGGCTGACTTCCTGCCTCGGCAGCCATGTTGGTTGAGGCAGCGAAGTCAGGGGGCATCCATGTTGGAGGTCCTTATAGTCCATTGCTGTAATTATTGCTCTAAATAGTGTAACCACCAGTTTCAGCCAACACCCTTGTTTTTAATTAGGTCCACATTTTTTCTCACCTATAGCGTGATAGGTAGTCAAACTATTACTATTTCTGTTTCTGGAACTATGCTCAATCAAAGTAGTGAAGTTAAAACTGTGTCCTCTATTATGTCTATGAAAGACATATCTTGATTATCTTGTACAAATATTAAAACAAATGAAAGCGAGAGAACACATTGATATACAAATATAGCTATATATGAGAGTTATAATCCATATTAAGAAGACTTCTGCCATAAGACACCTTCCAGAGCTAGAAGATACCTTACACATCATTCTAGTTAATGGACTGTAACGCCTTCCAGCACTATAAGGTATACCATGGAAGAAGACGACTTAATAAATATGACCCTATGGCCGGGATTTATCAAATCCATGCCATGCAGGGTATCCAGCGCCATGCAGGGTATCGCGCCCGGTCTGGCGGCATCTACTATTCAAGTCAATGGCAGATACCAGCAGATTGGGTACTATGCCCAGCATCATGCTTTGATGACTTCCGGCTTTTATCCCTTATTTAGGTATTCATATATTTGCATACTTTGGTCCTATGTAGGACTGACCCTTTAACTTATTTACTATATCACTGTCAACTTGGCACTTTGGTCTTACATGGGCTTGACCATTAAAAACGAGATGTAATAACATGTGTATTGCTATCTACAAATATACTGTACACACTTCGGAGATACAAAAATGTTTTGCTCATTACACTCTTCTGGTTTATCCTTTCCTGCCATCTAGTGGACTGGATATTGCACACAGACACAAAACACAAGAAATAGTGACACATTGAGAGTTTACACGGTCATTGATTCCCCGTGTTCTCTCTGGGTGCAAACAGGACTTACCAACTTTGACGACCGTCCTGAGATCTACCGAATGTGGAAGTTTACGTTCAAGGACGCAATCAAGAGCCTGGGCTTCTCAGCAAGGGAAGAGCTCAGCCTGCTATCCAAATGGCTGGGAAAAGAATCCAAGGAGCACGCGAAGAGACTCGGGACGGCAAACGCGAACCACCCCCAAGTAGTTCTCGACCCAGTATGGGAAAGGCTAGAAGAGTGCTACAGTAGCCCCAAAGCAGTTGAAGATGCATTCTTCAAGAGAGTCAACAGCTTTCCCAGGATCACAGCTAAAGAGTACTCGAAGTTACGAGAGCTCGGGACCTGCTGCAAGAGCTGGGGTTTGCAAGAAAAGACCATTCCTTAACAGGTCTCAACGTCCTAGACTCAGCTCGTGGAGTGAGACCCATCTTGGAGAAGCTACCTTACAACCTCCAAGAAAGATGGATTTCACAAGGCTCCAAATACAAAAGGGAGAAGCAGGCCGCCTTCCCTCCTTTCTCATTCTTCTTGAGCTTCATCCGCGAAGCGGCGAGGACAAGGAACGATCCCAGTTTCATCTTGTGTGCGCAGACCACACACAGTGCAAGCGACATGAGGAATGAGAGACCAGTGACGAGATACGGTAACACTCGAACACCCATCTCGGTCCACAAGACGACGTGTCCCCCACGACCCAATCAACTTCCGACCAGTCGGTCGCCGGAGACGAGAAACCAAGGGACCCAAACAGGAAATGTCCCATACACAAGAAGCCACACCCACTTAACAGGTGCTTCGGGTTCAGGATGAAGTCCCTAGAGGAACGCAAGAAGTTACTCAGAGAATTCTGAGTCTGCTTCAAGTGCTGCGATTCCACGACTCACCTAGCCAAAGATTGTAAAGAGGCCATCAAATGTGCAGTGGGCAAAAGTGACAAGCACATAACATCTCTACATCCAGAGGCGCTGACACTCCACCAACTCAACAACCCATCCTCCGTAGCCGAGCATGGCGGGGAGGAAGGAGAGCCAGCATCTGTCACGTCTCAGTGCACCGTGGTTGGCGGAAAAGGAAGTGACAAAATATCCTGCTCCAAAATATGCCTTGTCACAGTGCACCCCCAGGGACAACCTGAGAGGGCTATCCGGGTGTATGCAATCCTCAACGATCAAAGTAATAGATCATTGGCGAAGACGGAATTCTTCAACTTATTCAACGCACAAGACAATGCCTCACCCTACACCCCCAGAACCTGTGCAGGGTCAACTGAGACAACAGGGAGAAGAGCAAGCGGCTACGTTCATTATACGTTCAGTGGATAACAGGGTGAAGATAGCTCTCCCCACACTCATCAAGTGCAACTACATGGCTGCAAACAGGGACAAGATTCCTACACCAGATGTGGCATGCCATCACCCACACCTCAGAGGAATAGCCAACTACATCCCGCCGGTAGAACAAGGCGCCAAGATCTTGCTGCTGCTTGGTAGGGACATCCTGAGGGTGCACAAAGTCCGTAAACAGCGCAACGGACCCCACAACGCTCCATTCGCCCAAAGGCTTGACCTTGGATGGGTGATAGTGGGCAACATGTGCACTGACAGGGCACGGACCAGACTATGTTGACGCCCGCAGAACGGTGATAAGAGAATGCGGACACACATCCCTCTCCGAACCATGTCTTGGCCATCTCCAAGTGATAGGAGGGCCAAGTGAGGAGAAGAGACAAGGTCATACCCCTGAGATCAAAAAAAACATCTTCACATCAGGAGGATGTGACAATGGCCTAGGATGCTTAGTAGTCCAGACAACTAAGGATGATGAGTCGACTCCACTGAAGGAAGAAAGTAACCTCCTGAAGGTGCCCGACAAAGGGATCGTCCAAAAGACAAACAATCAGACGGTCCTCCTGCGAGCAATGGCACAGCTAAGACGTACAGCAATTCCTCTCCGCAAAATACCAAGTGGCAAAGCAGCCAGCTGCCACGGCTGGCATAGCCGCAAAAGATTGCGCCCTGCAGGTGAATACACAGGGGTAAAAAGACTGTCCTCTCGCACGTCTCAAAAGAGACAGTCGCGGAGACATTTCACAAAGGGATTTACAAGGGCAAAAGAGACAGTTCTTTGTTATGTCCTGGGAGAAAACAACCTCCTGACGGCAGTTAACAAAGAGACACAAAGGCGTTTCACCAAACTATGTGGAGACTGTAACGGATCGAGGGACTCGCGGTTCCCAGCGTGTCCCCATCACCCCAGGTCCCACAGAGGCTAGCTTTCCCGCTCCCCTACGTCCCCAATCTCTATCCTCCCTGAGCCGTTCCTCCACGGCACAGTCCGCACGCCCAGGCACACGCTCTGCGCATGCGTGCGGTCCACTCACCGAGGGCGCGCTCCCGATCGCGGGTCCCTTATCGAGGTACACGCGCCTCTGTCATCCCTTCCCTTTCCCTACCTGGTTCCTCCGCTCCTCCTTCTCCCGTGCCGAGCGCCTCCTCCGCTGGACTTCCCCCATGCTCTGGTGCACACACGGTGCTCGCGCATAACAGTGTTACAGAAGGCGCGCGCACCCGCTCTAGTTACCTGCCGCCCCCACGCTCTGGCTCCGCCCCCCATCAGTTGCAGGCAATAACTCTCAATTACCTCCGTCTCCTCCCCTGCTCTCATAGACCTATCCCTGCAAGTACCCACTCAAACCTCTGCTCCTCCCTTCACCCCCATTGGTCCTTCTTCCCATATAACCCCTCTGTCCTCTCAGTCCTTGCTCTGCATAGCTTTCCTGTAGCTCGTGTGTGTGCAGTGTCTATGCCCGGCTCCCTTGTCTGTTTCAGCTCTGGTTCCTCTACCTGTCTCTGTTTGGATTCCCTTGGTTTGAACTTGATCTCTGCTTTGGACTTGACTACGCTGCCTTCTCCTGCCCTTGAACCCTGGCTTTCTGACATCACTACGCTGCTCTCTCCAACCCCTGAACTCTGGCACTTAGACATTACCCTCCGAACTCTGGCACCCCGGACTCAGCAAGTATAACGTTAACCCTTACTCACCCTCACTGCTGTGGGTGCATGTTATACCCTTACCCACCTCAGTTCTGGGGACTGGCCAGGTCTGCGGGCATACAGGCGTTACAGAGACGTTCTCGTGCAAGAGAAACGTTCCGACGGCCTAGGGTGCACACTGTTCCAGACAACAAGGGACGGTAACAAACATTTCCGGATGTCACTTCTGTTCTGCCACAAGCTCCCGCTTGTTCTCCTGTGCTGAGGCGGAGGTCTCCCCTGCGTCCTTCAGCTTCCTGTTCTCCTGTGCTGAAGCGGAGGTTTCCCTTGCATCCTTCAGCTTCCTTTCTCCTGTGCTGGAGCCTGCTTCCTTCCCACTCAGACCTCCCAGGCAATTGCTGAAGAATCAGGTTGTATTCTTTCTTTATTTTGTTATACTTTGGTGTGGATCTGTGGGGGAGTATACTGTGAGTATACAGTGATTTGTGTAGAGGGTTTGGGTGGTTTTTTCAGGTTTAAAAACCGTTTTTGTTTTCACCCAGAGACTGCAGTATTTAAACCCAGCAAAGCTGCACTTTAGCTGGCTGGAACTGCAGTCTCAACCCCTCTCACCTCCCCCCCCACCTCTTGTTGTTTTTACTTCCAGTTTTCACTTTAATTTAAGCCTGATTTCTTTCTTTTTCATTTGCAATTGGGAGCTCTGTGTCTTAATTTAAGACCTTCTTTTTGTGGTGTGGTTTCTTGAAAGAGAGAGAGTTAAATAATTAAGGGGAGAAAGGGAAGATTACAGCAGGTTTTAAAAGCTGTTTTCATTCCCTCCCTGTGCAGAGTTAATTGGTTCTTAAAGGGACAGTTACCTCTCTGCATCTCTCTCCCTAAGCACTATTTCATCCCCTTACTTAGAGGCTTATTTCATCATGCCTGGGGGGAATAGGACTAGTGCAGCAACAGGGGCCACACCCGGACATCGGACTCCAAAAACTGGGGCCCCTAGGAGTAATAACCACAGCCCTAGGCCTGGTACTTCCAGTGCCCTGGCCACACCTCCCCCAGCTCCTGTAGTCAGTTTAACCCCTGCAGTCCCAGTTCCAACTTGGGCGCAGGTGGCAGATGCAGGCGTTGGCCCCAGCAATAACAATGCTGGGGCCACACCCTGTCTGAGCAGGAAGCTTGGGGTGAGGTGCCCAATGTTACCTGGCCTTAGCATGGAGATTTATGTTAGGGCTGTGGCAGACGTTGTGGGTCCCTCTGCTGTGGTGGCGGCCAGCAAGATGTACGGGAGAGGCATTTTCTTCCTGCGTACGTTGGCTGCCACGCACACCCCGGTGCAGAAAGGCATCAGTGTAGGGGGGACCTACATCCCCGTAGAACCCATGGAGGGGTTAGGCACAAAGGTCATTGTATCAAATGTGCCCCCCTTCATCCCAGATAGCCTCATGCGGCTGCACCTGCAAGTCCTGGGAGACATTAAGTCTCCCATAACAAAAATTCCGCTGGGCTGCAGGGATAGAGCGCTGAGGCACGTGTTCTCATTTAGGCGGCAGGTACAAGTGCTGCTGCCGGGGAGCACAGAATCTGTGGAGGGTTCTTTTAGGGTGCCCTACGAGGGCATAATGTACACAGTGTTCTATGGCACGGAGGGGGTTAGATGTTACCTGTGCAAGGAGCTGGGGCACACTCGTAGGAGTTGCCCCAAAGGGAAAAGAGGACCTATCCCAACTCCTACACCCGCCCCTCCCTCTGCCAAGATACCCCGTACCGCTGTGCCCACCACAGCGGGGCCCTCAGGGGCCCAGGTCCCTCCTGTGACCACAAGAGATGTCGCTGTCCCATCTGGAACAGTGACGTCTGTACCTCTCCCCAAAGAACAGAGGGAGAAGGAAAAGCCCTTGAGAGCCCAGGTCCCCCCTGGGACCACAGAAGATGTCACTGCTCCATCTCAAACAGTGACATCTGAACCTCTCCCCCAAAAAAAGAGGGAGAAGAAAAGAGTCACCCCAGAACAGTCACCCTCTGTCACTGCCCCCCCCAAGAACACCTTACCCCCAATGTAAGCACCGTACAGGGTGCGGGGGAGCAGGAGGAAGCTCCGGCTGGAGAGACAGTGGCACCCTCTTCTGGGGAAATACCCCCCAGGAAGAAGCCTTTTAAAACCAAAAACAAGAGGGTGATTGAGGAGGTCGAGGAGGGTGAACCGTATTACGTTCACCCTCGGATGTCTCCTAAGCGGAATGAAACATCAGTTCCGCACAAGGTGGCTCCATCCGGCCCACTGGTTAGGATTAGCCAGTGTGAGCCGGACCCCACAAAGATGCAGCCCCCCCCCCTTACATACTGCAGGACTTCGTGGAGAGCCACTGTGAGCCACTGTGAAACTAGGGGGGCCAAAGTAATAAACCGGTGAAATTACTTCCGACCTACATTATTGAAATTGCACAGTTTGGCACCTGGTTTTGTGCCCCAAACCCCTTTTTCGGCGCCATTGCGATAATACAAGTGAGTTTTATGTAAGGGGACCCCACCCTCTGTGGATCACCCCACTGGACATAGGGGCCTGAAGTCATGGATCCCTCAAATGCTGTTTATGAAACAACTTGTTCAATGTAAAAAGATAGGCAGTGTGCCCAAGTTTCTTACACCTATTTTATGCACAAATCATTTTTTTGGCTTGGCTATGGAACTAGGTTAACAAAACACAAAACCCCCAGCAAGCTCTATTTGGAACCCTGAGCCCCCACCAAAATATAAATGTATAGAAGTGTCAACAAGAGGCTATGCGCGTGGCCATATATGTAACAACAGAAAGAAGGAAGACCACTGCTACATCAACTGACAGAAATAACAGTTATAAAATACGTATTATTCTCTTGAAAAAGGGTACATTTAGTTTATAACCTTTGGCCCCCAAAGGTTGTTGTAAGGTGCGAACCGACAGGCAGACACCCATGTTCGCCAAGCCTATAAACACTACCAGATCAAAGATAATATACCGCTATTAGGATTAAAATTTCATTTACCTCTATAGGAGGGAGAAACGAAAGACCCACATTGGATCTATATCCAGTAGAATGAAAGGAACTCGCCCTGCACTTACTTGGAAGTGGGGAGTGGGCCGGAGCTTAAAACTGGGAAGGAGAAGCTACAGAAGCAGCTAACGCAACTCAACACGCTGGAACAGCTGTGAGAATAGGTTAACAAACATCCAGCAAGCTCTGTTTTGAGAAACTTCCTGCAGCCCCCACATAAAAGTGTGTGTATGATATAATGTGTAAAAATGGAGTGCTTTTGAGCCCGGGGACATATGTATTACAAAAGACGACAGAGAAGCACCAATGCTACAGCCCACATGACAATAAACTCACCAGTATACTTCTGTGGATAACCACTGTTGCAATCGGTGGTCCAAAGAAATATACCACTGAACTACTGTGCTGCATTTATTTAAATTGATAATTTGCCGCATGCGCTCCGTTGGCACCTGTTGTCATGCCGCAAAATGCAAATAGGCCTTTATGGATAGGATCAACCACAGTGATGAACTGAGATTTACGCTGGCATTTACCATTCAAATCACTAGCTGTACTTAATGAAACGTGTTGGTTGTGGACCTTTTGCTTGGTTTTGGCATCACTTTTTTATGCCAGATCATCTTGGGCCAGCAACAGTGCAACTTGTCTTAATAGGGGTTCGGCCTTGTCCATAAGCCACGGTTTAATTACATGGCCCAAGTCCTTTAACCTCTTTAAAATCTTCAGGACTTATTCAATTGGTAATATTGGAATATAAAATAAAAGTATAGAATCAAAAACGCTGGCGCGTGTGTATATATAAATGAATGACAGTATATATAGTCAATAAGGATATACATTGCTGATTGATTATTTGTCCTTATTATTTCTAAACTTGGTGGTTAGTCCGATGAGAGAAGACTCAAAAATCCACTTCCACAGAGCAAAGCGTCCCACCTCTTCACAGTGTAATGTCTACCTGTAGATGGAGAAAAGTGCAGGGAAAAAAAAACAATTGCGCAGTATTAGTTTTACACGACCAATGCACCCTAATCTGAAACTCTATAGATTGCCCTACTTAATGAAGTAGGTAGGTTTCCATACGGGAGATAAAGAATGGGTTTGGAGTCTTCATGGTCCAAGGAGCTTTGGGTATGAGCACGTAACCCCACGTGGTGTCCTCACTTCAATGGACTGGATGTGAGAGGTCTCCCTCTCAGGAAAAGATGTCTCTAAGCTGTCTTCCGTGATTCCTTTATCTATTCATCGCCTTCTGTGGTTTGATCTTTTTTTTTACTTCCCTTGGGTTTCCCTCTTCTCTTTCCTCGGAGACGTTCGCTCTTGACCTTTTTCTCTATTCCCAGGTTCTTTGCCACTCTCTTCGTGTTTCCTCCCTGACCTCGTGAAAATTTTTGAACTCTGCGTGGCTCGTGCTCTACGAATGGAGGAGATCGTAGGGGAGGACACCCGAGCAACGCCGAGTCACCCAATACCTTTTCACGGGTCAGGAGGGAAAGGCAAGAGAAGAGAGTGTGCAAGAACACAGGATAGAGTAGAAAAAGGCAAGAGCAGAACTTCTCCGAGGACAAAGAAGAGTGACACAAAGAAAAAGAAAAAGATCTCAAAGAACAGCACAGAGGTGAAAAAATAAGATCAGGACATCCGAAGACCAGCTCAAGTGAGACATCTTTTCCTGAAGACGCGGAAACTTCGCTACACCACTTGAGTTGAGGACACCACGTGGGTTCGGCTATTACCCAAGCTCCTGTGACTCTGAAGACTCCACCACAGTTTAACCTCCCCCTGTATGAGAACCCATCCCTACTTCATTAATTAGGCAATCTATGAGGTAATCACGATAGGTGCATTTGGCTGTATATACAACGCGCCACTGTTTTTCCCTGCCCCCCTTTATGTCTCATATTACAGGGTATGCATTACACTGTAAGGGAATGATTGCTCTAGATGACTATGATTTTTTTTAGTCTCTCTCTCAATCGGCTAACCACTCAACGTTTGAAAGAATCGGACTTAACTCACATCATCACTATAATCCTTTATTGGCCTATATATACTGCCTTCTTTATATATACACACGCCCAGGTTTTGATTCTATATTTGTATTTTTTATATTGTATTTTGGGGCATATTTGAGGTATTTCCCTAGATATAGTAGAGTTACAGGTGCTCATTTTGTGCACGCACTGTTTAATTTTAGGTTCTAGCGCTTGTTTTAGTATTTTGTTACTTGCTATTGGTAAATTATGGCACCCACGGCCCATTTGGCCTTTTTTATGGCCAATTTCTTTTCGATCAAGACTAACATACAAATGGTGTGTTTTTTTGTAGAAGGACCCTCTGCTGTGGCAAACGGCGATGAGCAGATGGCAACAGTCATTTCGCCCTTGAACATAATCTTTCTGAATAGAATACACTTCAGTCTTTGTTGAGGAAGGCATGTAATTAACTGAGGCAGGCAATATAACTAAATGAGTGGTAATAAATCATGAGGCCAGGTTAGAAATGCATGAAGGGCGGCAAGCGTTGGGGATATTAAGTGATTAGAAGGACGATTATAAGGGTATGGGGGTTCTTAACTTCCCAGAGCTTGGGGCTCTGTAAAGTGAGGAGATATAAAACAATGTTATAAAGGTAAGATCTGGAGGTACCAAGTACATGATGGGATTGTTTAAAAACGTGGGAAGGTGGTACGTGGTCAGGTGGTGACTTGGTAGCAAGTATAACTTCACAAGGAGTAGGGAGAGGGTTCAATTGCGTGTACGTCGTACAAGTGATGTCGGTAGTGGTAAACAATCGCTGGGTAAAAAAAACAAAACAATATTTGATAGAATGAACAATTGTGCAGATCGAATCAGATAAAGTTTTGACTCCAGGTAATAATGTCACTACCTTACGTTGGGAAGTGATGCTAAAAACGCACGGCAGAGATTCTGGGGAGAGGTGAAACAGCAGCCTCCATGTCCCCGTTACAGCGGCCAATAGCATTAACTATTGTAGGAATATATTTTGGTTATTGGCTGTTCGCTATTTGAGCAGGTTTTTAGCTCTCTTCTTAATGGACAGGATTCCACAGTGAATTAACACGTCTCCATAACGTAATTAAATTAGCACTAAAGGAGACAGTCCAAGCGACAATTATTAATTTTGGGTTTTAGATAGGTTGAAAAGCCGGGGTCTCTGGACTGAACTGTGTTGTTTCAGCCCCAGGGAACCATGCGTGCCACCCAACCCACTCCGTTAGAAATCAAGTGTGGCCTCCCCTGGAACCCCCTCTTCAAACTTGTTTTTTTTTTTTTTTTTTTAACTGGTCTCGCTGGCTGCTGCTTTAACATATTTAGCTTACCTCCCCCTTTTAGTTGCACACTAATTTTGTATATTATAATAAGGCAGTTCATTAGGCAAATCCTAAATAGTTTTCAAGCATTTTAAATCCCACCAATAGTAAGCAATGACAAGACAAGCAGAGATTCTGAGTAGTGAAAACACCGCCACAGAATCAACATGAACAGCGGACGCAATTACCATAGTTTTGAAGTTGGGTAGACAGCAAATTTGGATTATACAAATTGTGGACTGTTTGGCGATGGGCTGCAAACCTCCTCCACCCCTCCCCCCTTATTTTTATTATTACTTTTGATTAAAAAATCAATTACCATCCCCCCATCCCTGGCTGAACCCCCATCGAATTCTAAAAATAAATTCTAATAAAAAAAGAAAAAGTAATGCATCAAAATGACGTAATTTCACCAACTAAAACCTTGTTTCCTGCTTTTTCATGTTTCGTAGGTTCCATTGCCACGATAAAGACCGGATTCAGCAATGGCGACTATATGAACAAAGAATTTTGTCCCCTCCAAACATCACCGCTTGTGTAGCGAAACACTCAAAACGTCAGTTTTCACCCGTACAGGTGTGGGTTGTCCGCTTTCATGAAGCTAGACGCCGTTCCAACTTATCTTCCCTCCCGCTGAGGATCTGTATTCGGTTAAGCTGAGAAAGAACTGGTAACAGCACGTAGAAGGCATTTATTGTGCCTCTGGTGGGGTATTTATTGTATGTAAGCATGTATTTATGCTATAAAATGTTTTAACCAGGAAGTAGTCATGATTACCTCTCGTTTTCCAAGTATGTCCCTGGCACGAGTTATGACACAAATGGCTCTTTATTTAAACGGGTTGGGTGGATATCTGTGTTGGCGGTTATTGAACTCCTATGGAAGTCGTGGATATTCTTGAGTTATAATGGGATATTTTGCGTTACTTGGGGGGAACATTAAGACCGGCACTAATCTGAATATAAAGTTATTTATGTAGTGCTTTCTCTACTGTGAAGCCTTAAAATAATTCTGCACTGTGATGAAATCACTTTATGGTGCATCAATTTAAAGTTAAATCGTTTGCTTTTCTTTGTCTGAATATTCTAATCTTATTTGATACAAATTGTTCATCCTGTGTATCATTTCACATAATCTCAGCATCGTAATTACTTTACACAGAGGACAGAGGGTGTGGATAAATTTTAGTACAATTGTTTACCAACAGCCTAGCACAAGATAGATTAGGTAAATATTGTACAGATAATAAAAATACCCCTTGTGAGCACATTCATCTCTCCAGTTAGGTCTGAACCCTGCTTTTCAACATTCTCTCTCTAGCATACAGTGTTACACTGCAGCAAGGGGGTTCTGGGAAATGACATGCAATGAAGCCACAGCCCCCTGTCACCTTTTTGCTTCATATTCATTTTAACATGGACACCCTATAGGCATATGCCTGCCGCATAATACTCCGCTTTTCAGCAAGATGTGTATAGCCAGTAAACCTACTCACAGACAGCTGTTTTTGACCTATTGGGTCTCATCAGTGTGAGGGTGGTGTTATACGGCTTTATACTGGCTTTGCAATGGGAAGCTGGGATAATGTTTGAAGCACACATTATATAAGTTATGGTGGGTGAAAAGTGTCATAAACCCGATGCCGTACAGTACATAAAAATACCACTTGTTTGAGCACATCACGTCTGAGGTCTGCAACCATGCCTCTCCCCATTTACTTCTAGCATACAATGCCTCCACGCAGCAGTGATTCGGGTAGCTGGGAAAGGCATATTGTGAAACCATGAGTAAAATTTGTGAATTCTTCCGAAGCATTTAGTACTTGCAGTTATATGAATTTAAAAGCTTTAACCAATTAAACCTGTAACTGTAGTCCTACTTGGGGCGACCCTTAAACCCAGCAGATTAAAACAAACAAAAATACCTTTGTAAAGTAGCAGCAAGCCTGGCGAAGATAATGTGTTAGTGATCGCCATGGCACACAGAAATCTTATGACTGATACGGTCCAACTATGGTCCTAAGTGGCCCTGCACTAGGAAGCTGTATTACAATGCAAATTACAACTCTCATCAATACGTTTGATTTTATTTCAGACACAGACAAACCGTGGCGAGACAGGAGACTGCCCTCTCACAGAAGAACATAAAGGCCCGCAGGTAGCTTCCCCTTGCGTCAGCAGTGTCTGGTACTGTAGAAGCAACGTCTCCTTTCCGAAATCATGGAGGCACAAACTGTGAATACACCTAGAGTTCCCAAGCACCCTTTCGATATCTGCCAAGTGGTAAACAATGGCCAGCTATGAAGACTTTACCGAAGCACATTAGCCCAGGGTGGAGTGCTCTTGCCCCTTCCCACAAACCAGTCCAGGACTCCCCACGTAATTCTGCCTCGCAACCTGGTAAGATTGGGAGAAATTAATGGGATTCTTGCACTGCCTCTCTTTTCAACGCAGGTTCTAGCATCCCCACATGGCCATTGGAGGACGCATTGTATAGGCAGGAGGCGATACAGGGACCATTTGGCAGAACCGATTGCCCTAATGATCAGAAAGACAACAACTGCTTCCACATCTTTGCAGTGTGACTTAATGCTGGCAGAGTGATATCACTATGCAGGGAAGTGGTTCCCACCCTGTTATTGACATGAGCGCAAATGTCAAGACCACGGGGCTGGTGATTGAAAACATGTCCTAGACCCGTTCTCTGAAAGGGATCTCCCTACATTGGTCCCGCACAGATGTCGCCTGCAGAGCTTTGGCCTATTTGGAAAACGATGCAACGGCCACTGCCATCCCCTGCCTGCAGACGGGGCCCCCCTCCCACCATAATGTCCTTCGGGAGAACAGTACTGTCACCAGCCATCACGGCACCAATCGCATCCACCGTTCCTATAGTGTCAAAACATGCCAAGGCGCTGTCTGAGCCAGAGGACGTGTGTGAACAAAGCGTGGGTCACCTTGACAGCGGATGAACTTCAGGGAAGCTTAACCACCGCTAGGCTGGTGTCCATGCCGTGGATCGCAGAGGAAGGGAGGAGCACTACAAAACGAGCACAGAAGACATTGCTCCAAGTTAGAGGTCATGGAAGGTGTGGTGGAGAGCTTAAGAAAGAGAACCTCATCTCAGGGGAGAAGCTAAAGGTTCTAGAGGTGGTAGGTAGATATCCTACATTAGTAGAAGACTGCAGCTGGATCTCTCAACAGACTTGAATCAAAACGTATGGTAATATTAACAAACACAGTCCATTACCAAAAGTGAGGGAGGAAGAGCACTTAAAGCTGCTCCATCCGCTCCATCAGATGTAAGAGAGGGTAGATTAGTATGATCGAGTGGTTTTCAACCCTGTTTCACGTTAGTAATGGAGCATATTTTTATTTTTCTGGAACAATTTTAGGTATGTGTAATAAAAATGTTTTACTGCACAATATTCCAAATCAGGGGCCGCGAAACCTGCCCTGCTCCCCCACCCCCTCCCTCTCCTTACCTGCTCTCTGGCTTCGGCGACCGCCATTGCCATTTGACGCTGCGTTGTCATGGCGATGCGTCACCGAGAGCAGATAAGAGAAAGTTACAGAAGCCTCACGACCTCCCCCGCATTTAATTTACTTCCTTGGGGAGATGCGAGGGGCCTCTGTAACCGTCGCGCCCCCCGTTTGCGCAGCCCTGTTCTAAATGTACTGTATATGATATCGAAAGCGGTTATCTACATATAGGAACCCTGCCATAGCAGTAGAATTGTTTAGGTGCTTGCGGGATTACCAGCACGATGTAGCAGGTTCGTTATCCCCTCTGGTGCATTCTGCTTGGATGTTTTATATCTGTACTGGCAATGTCCATTTAATCCCATGGAAACTCAAGTGACATTTTGCGTTACACAATATAACTATTCTGTTCAGTCACTAGGGATCCAAGAGGCTGGCTAACGTCTGTAGCGTTGTAAAGTTTTTCCACAAGTCTTAAAACCACATTTTATTAATGTATATTATTGATAGACCTAACATACGATGCCACCTCAGGCCAGGGGTGAGCAAACTTTGTTTTATTTCTCGAGCCCCACCCCCCAGCTCCCTGGGTTAAGGTGATCATGAGGCAGGGGCCTTCTTCCGGCTCTCCAGTGCTGGAAGGCCCTGCACCAGTGGGTGTGGAGCTCATTGGTCTGAAAGGGGTAACAACCTCACCCCCCCGCCCGAACTTCCCTCCCCTCCCCCCCAGCAGCTGCAGCTGGAATCAAATTGTGTTTCACTGTCGCGCTGGGGCGTTCGTCTCTCCGCATGCCTCTTTGGATGCTATTTCTCTTAGCCTGCCATACCTCCGCATTGCCCCGTGGCACCATTGACGCTGGCTCGCCCCCAGCTAGTTGTACCGTACTTTCAAAGTAAAAACAAACGGACACATCAAAAAAAGAGATTTAACACACAAAGACATCACTTAAAAAAATATTATGAGATTTGTCTAAAGCGTCCCCATTTATGCTGTCTCTTCCTCCTCACCAGTTGTCTCTCTCTTTCCCTCCCCCGTTGTTTGTCTCTCTCTCTCTCACATCTCTGCCCACTCACTTCATGCAAGTTCCAGCAACGGCCAACACGGCCTGTGCTGGCTATGAGCGTGCGCCACAGCGACCCCCTGATCACTTGAATGAGGGAAATGTCAGCTGCACTGACCGTTTTTCCTCTCGCCTTCCCTGGCAAAATCGCCTCGCTGCCTGTGCCCCCCCACCCCCCTAACAATCTTGCTCCCCCCAGTTGCGCCCACGCTGACCTAGGCTTCGATTGCATCAAGTGATATAGAATGTTCGGAGCTTCGTCCATCTTGGATCTAATGTTTTTAAATATAACCTTTTCACACTCCCTTCCACACCAGTTGTATTGATCCAGCACCCAAGACCCTGTTGTGTCTAATCAAGATGATTTCCTTCTTCGACTTTTCGATAGACACTGTGCCATGCTCGTGGCCGTATTCTCTACGGTCTTGCCGATGCTGAAGCGTTGAACAGATCATCATGACGTGGGTCACAGACATTCGAGTGATCGGGCCTCCACACTGGACCTTTCACTCGCTTGCTCACACTCTACGCCCCGCAGTTACCAATGAAGACGCATGCGTACTTGCCGCTCGTACACACACTACATGTGCCACCCATCTACAGCACAGACATTCATGTCATCCCATTTGGCAAGCCAGTACATCCAGCCGCACGACCCCCCCATGTTGGAAAACCTATTGTAATCACATCACCCACGTCCTCTACACATCCCCCCCTCTCCTCGGTTGCAGAGTCCACACACATTGAGTAGTTAATACCACACCACAGCCACATTCTTGAAGTTGTCAGCATGCACCCTCCTGGTTATGTCAGTATTGTACTCATCACCCCTTTGGTCCCCCGTCCCACCTGCATCCATTGCATTCTAGTTTGAGTTGTTAGAACACTAATTGCTCACCTTTATTGCCTCTTTTTGCGCTCCTGTCATCTACCTATGCCATTTGTAAGGACCATGGAGGTCCTTTTCCAGTTCGAGCAGCAGCAAAAGTCTGGCGCTTTTGAATACTTTGATCTATACTTTTTTAGTCCTGTGTGTGTTTTACTCTCTAACTTAATGGAATTAGTAGCTTGTTGTAGTCATAGTCTTATTTTAATGGGGTATCTCGATACACCTGTTCATTATAGGGAAGCGCTCCAGATACTCCTGTTCTACATTAGTATAAGATACCCCTGCCGTGATTAATGTTGTTTGGTACTATGTGTCTTTAACCGTGCTGTCTGCATTGCATTTACAGTCCATTTGTGTACTTAAACCATATGGGGTTGGGATCAGTCTTACCACTCTTGCTAGTCAACTTGGCAAGAGGGTGCACCATATAGGATGGTGCCCCTGTACCACTGTTTAAAGAAAGCAAGTATCCCACACTGCTTCAGTGTATTAAGGTATTGGTTTGGGAGTGTCAAGGAGGAGAGTTATAATGGGCAGTTGGCGTTATAGGAAGTGGGATGTGAAGCAATGGGAGGAGTTACATTATGCAGGTGGGAGGACATAGGAACATATTGGAGCAATAGGAGTTCCACCAACACATTATAATGGGTGGGGTAATTTTTCACTGTTCCACACAGATATGATTACTAGGGGGTTACTAGATTACTTAATGTTTGTACCTCTCTTGTATAATTGAGTACAGTTTATTAGGGCGTAGCCTGGCCTAAACGGCCCCTGCCATAAGTTCTTTTGATACTAATACTGTCTTAACGCAACTTGACTTCCTTACTCATGGTTCTTTCTGCCACGTCTCTTTCAGGCGGTCTCCAGCCCAGCTCGGAGTTACCCGAGACACAGTCAACACCGTTGCAATTGTTTGCCAAGAAGAGGACCAGATCTGAAGTAGCTCTGCCTCTGTATCCTAAGGAGAGGGAAGGCATCGTTCTTTCATGTTGAGGAGCGTGATGGGGGTCTGTTTAACTGGTCGTGTGGCATTTAATTTGCAGTCCTGTTGTGTGCTACTTAAACCACCGTGGGTGTTGGGATCGGTTTTTTTACTCTGGCAAAGTGCTAGTTGCTTGGCTAGAGGCCTGCTATCAAATGATGCCAAGAGTGATGTGTGCCCGCTTCTTAGGAATTTCTGCAAAAAAAATGATATAGATCTGTTTTATTATACTAAGGAACACAGCTGTTTTGTCATTAAAGTCCTCTTCATGTGTGAAAGTGTTTTGCAGTAATTTGCAGATGTTAACCCTGTTGAGTTCACCTGAGCGCGGGAGAGACGTACTTATCTACTCGCTGCTCCGGCAAAGGACGTGATTGCATTTTAACAATTGTGGTGTTTCCCACTATCTATTTCTCTCCCAGACCCAGGCTGTGGGAAATGTTATGTGGATACATCTGTACCTGTTGATTACAACATGACTGAGAGATTTAGGAGTAGTTGCAGGCTGCTGTTTAAACGCGTGCGACATTCTAATAGGAATAGCCAGAGGAAATCAGAACATTGCACAGGCTCTGATCACAACAGGGTGTGTGTCAGCACACGCTCTCCCATTCAGAGGCCCAGAAGAAATGCATTTTTATGAATTATTCCAGGAAAACAAAGCAGCTACATTGTTTTTTTGTTGTTGTTTGTTTTTGCTTTTCGCACTGTTAGATTAGTTTAAGGAAGCCAGTTGGCTTATTACATTTGTACAAAATGGTTTGTTGTTTTGGTTTGCTACATGAGACTGAAAGCTTTTTTTTCAGTCTGTCCACATTTAGGACCGAAGTGATTATGACGACGACTTGTACCTTTGTGTGCTGTGTGTTTGTTTTTTTTTTTTACCGTGACCTTAGTTTCCCTTGGCAGTTAAAGCCGTTTCCACAAAACATTTAGTAATCGCAGACATCACACTCTAAATTACTATTTTATGTTTGCTCTTTTCATTTTAGAATAAAGAAACATTATCAATGAACTGGTCTCAAGTTAAGAAAAATCTGTATGTTATATAAATTATACAGTGGTGCTTTTTGTATAGTGAAAAGTAGCAGAATCCAAATCGAGAACATGAATTTATATATCTAAACTACAATAATTCAGCTTTATATAAAGAAATGGGTAGGGAAAAAAACATTGCTCCCTTTTTGTTTGCGATAGGTAATTATTTCGTAATCACTGTATGGAGTTTAGTTGTTGATCCCATCACTAATTAGGACTGACCTTAGCCAGGAGTGGCCAACTTCAATCATCGGGTTTTTATGGATATTCCTGCGTCAGCACAGGTGCTCAGTCATTTGATTGAGCCATCTCTGCTAAAGCACAGATATCGAAACAATATTTGATGGACAAATCCCCCCCATTCAGAGACCCTAAGAAATGTAAATTGTAATTAATGTCTCAAAAAATGAAAGCAGCCACATCTTAATATTGGCACAGTTAGATACTTTAAAGGGAAGCAGATTACACTGCTAATACATCACAAAAGGTTATTATATGGCAAGCTCGTGGTTTTCAGGCAGGTTCCTAGGAACCCATTGGTTCCCCTGGCATCCCTAAAGGGTTCCCTGCAATTTGCTAGTCATTTGACAAATTGTATCAAATACTATTCTGAAGCCAGGTCACGGTGTGATGTGTGAATTGCCCCAGATAGCATTAACTCAGCTCCCTTTCCAAATCACTCCAAGTCCTATAATATTTCCTCCACTTTATTGGAAAAGCAGCATAGTAAATACAGACAGGCTCTTGTGGATGGTGTGTAGTTGTGATTGTGTAGAGAAACAGGTAGAAAGAGATGGCCTTGCCATACAGAGAGTAACAGAGATGGGTGCTGTACTCACTGTCTCCAGGGTGGAAAAGGAAGTGAGGAGTAAGGGTCACACTAAAAGTGAGATGGGACAACTACTGTCAGCAGAGACAGGGGGGAGGGGCAGAATAGCCATTCTGAGAAGAATCTCAGAGGTTGCTGTAGCACTCACTGGTTACATGCTCAGAGGAGAAAGGGCAACATATTGATACAATACACTGTGTGTGTGTGTGGTGTGTGTGGTGTGTGTGTGTGTGTGGTGTGTGTGTGTGTTGTGTCAAGCATGGCAGTATTACGAAGGAGTGACAAGCAGAAGCTGAAAAGAAGGGGGGTGTGATCAGTGAGAGCAGAAATGGGCTTACTTGTTCCATGCACTCCCCATCTGGTATCTGGGAGATACACCACTATATAACTGGAAATGTGGAACATATGGGCTGCAGCATGACAAAGATAAATCGATTCACCAAAACATGCAAAGGTCCAAGTCCAAACAATGATGGGATACCGGCTGGTATCGCTGGCTTCAAGTCCCTTGGCAAAGGCTCTTTGGCAAAGGATGCCAAGCGGATGCACCGGTCCAGGTTAGCTGGGTGCACCACAGTCTTTTGCAAAAGTCTCTGAACCTGTTCTTGGATCTATGAGAGAACAGTCCTTTATATCCGTAGTTTTCTCTACAGAGGCATCACCTTGTGGATGGCTACGGTCATAGTCTGTCACTCCCCATCACCTGGTGTTTGACGGAGTGTAATGGCTTCGGCTCCTTGCGAATCCGCACTCCTGGAACACTGTTGACAAGTCTGTCCATTGTGTAGGGCGTCATTTGGAGAGGCTTCCTGGTGCTGAGCATTGGAGCTGAACGTTGCCCAGATCTGACCGGGTTTCTGATGGTGGTGGACACCAGATGATGGAGGGTAACGACATTCTTCACCTTCCTTCAGTGAGGGTGTGGCTTTGCGTGGTCTGCTAAGGAATGTCTCTGATAGAAGGCACAAAGTTTGTTTGGTCTTCGGTTTCCTTTGTAGGTTACAGTGGAGCTGAAGTGAGCCTAGAGATGGCATGTACTCTGTTGTTTGGGTGGGTGTCTTTTCGGTGAACGGCAGTGTAGGTTAGCGGGGTCCCAATGCCCGATCTGTCCTTGAGAGAACTCCCTTATCCATTAACTTCTGGAATTCTCCATCTTCACGATGGTGCTTGTTGTTACGTCCCTTGTTGTCTGGAACCTGTGCACCCTAGGCCGTCGGAACGTTTCTCTGCACAGAGAAACGTCTCTGTAAAGCCTGTATGCCCGCGACCTGGCCATCCCCAGTACTGAGGTGGGTAAGGGTTAACATGCACCCCAGCAGTGAGGGCAGAGAGGGTTAACGTATACTTGCTGAGTCCGGGGTGCCAGAGTTCGGAGGGTAATGTCTAAGTGCCAGAGTTCAGGGGTTGGAGAGGCAGGCGTAGTGAGTGTCAGAAAGCCAGGGTTCAAGGGCAGGTCTATTTTGATCTGGTTTGCCGGCCAATTCAGTTGAACAACAATTCTACTTGTTGCCAAGTTAGAACAAAGATAAACCAGTCAAACAAAAATTAAATGAACCCAACAAGTGCACTGATGAAGTGTACTTAAAACAGAAGGGTTAAATCTAAAGAACCCTGATTGGTGGTACCGAGCAAAGCACCCCGCCTAACGCCCCTGGGAGGCAAACTCTGAAACCGTCCCAGTTGGATTCGGCGTACGAGTACTCTGCCCGAAACGGGAGTGCACCAGTGCCCGGAACATGGCCCACATGTTTGTCGGGACCCCCCCTCCAAACACTGCCTCCTGTCTTGTAATGGCTACCTTAGCCAATGCCAGGAACAGGTTGACCAGGAGATCCCTTGGCTTATTGTCTCGGGACACTGGGCACCCAAATAAAAAGATGAGGTGAGAAGTGCAACCAGAACTGGAGAGAAGGCTCCTCAAGAAGGAAAAGAGGGGCTGCAGTCTGGCACACTCGAATAAAAGTGATATAGGACTCCCGCTGCCACCAAGGGACAGGCGGGGGGGGTCCGTGAAGTGTGCCAAATACTCATCCTGTGCTCCGGGAGGACCCTCCAACTCAAATCCCCGGTGGGAAGGGGAACCAAAGATGAATAGAGTTCCCTCCACCGGGGTTTCTGTCCTCGTTCGCAAGGAATACCCGCCTCCACATGGTGTCTGGGCGGGGACGTGAAGGGCGAGGTAAGCACTATATGGAGACCAGAGAATACAGGACTTTCCTCGGCATGCGCAGAAACATGCCGGGGACATATCCCCAACTTGCTGAGGTTGGGGGAGAGAAGAGCCTGAGGGGGTTGCCGTGACTTTGGTCCACGCAAAAGATCCGGAGAGCCGAAGTTGATAGGATGACAAGGCTCTCCGGTTGCATACCCCTCAATGAAGGTGCGGGGTAGTCGGGGTGGATGGCACTCTTTCTCCGTGACAAACGACGAGGGAGTGGGCAGTAAGCAGACCCATACGGGCGCGAGCTCCTCTGCTCCTACCCAGTCCCGCCGCCCATAGTCAGGCAGATCACCCGACTATGGTCACTCTGCGCCAGGATTAGCCGGCGGCAAATAGAGGGTGAATCAAAATCGAGCCCCACTGCCGGATTATAAGCAGGGGCCTCAGCGAGAAGAAATAACCCCCACCGCCGTTCCTTCCTGGTGCGGGCGTGAGACCAGTTTCCAGCCTCAGTAAGTCCTGGTGAGTATGGGCAGCACACGAGGGTTTCTACCTAAACACCTCGGCCTGATGAAAAAAAGTTGCCGGTCATACCTCATATGCGCAGCTGGCGAAAGAAAAGGTTGCCAGCTGGCACCACTGCGGAGACGGATCTGCGAATAGGTATCTTGCAGGTATTGGAGGCGAAGTGTGTAACTGGGAGCGGACAACACCACTCCCTGTCCACCCTCCTCCAAAGGGCGACACGAACTCGCAAGACCCAATGCCCCCATCCAGAGAAAATCCATCAACTTCCTCTGGATCTTGTTGATAAATTGGGGGTCGACCATGGCTATCAGCCGGTGCCAAAGCTGACTGGCCACCAACTGATTAATCACCAGGGTTTTCCCCTAAGGAAATCATTCTCGACGATAACCCCCATGACCCCAGACGAGCAAGACCCGTTCTTCAAGATCACTGAAGTTTTCTGGGGCAGGGTCCTCCCAGCAGAGCAGACAGGTAGACTCCCAGATACTTGAGAGTATCGCTCTCCCACGAGACATTCTGAAACGTGGGGGCAAGGAGTCCACCTGTAAGGGACCCACCAAGATACCGGTGCACTTGGACCAGTTGATCCAAGCAGAAGAGGCCGCGGTGTAGACCTCTTGGCACGCTCGTGCCGCTCCAGATCATCTGGTCCGGGCCACGAGGAGCACATCATCGGCATAAGCCGACAGGTACTACCCGATGGTCGGTTCCCGCAACAACCAGCCCGGTGAGCCTCCTCTCAGTAGGCAGAGGAAGGGTCAATGGTCAGCGGTACAGTTGCCCAGACAGGGGGCAACCTTGACGTACTCCCCGACCAAACACAAAAGGTGCCGTTAGGGACAGTTGTGTCTTCACCAGACACTCTGCAGAGGCGTACAGTATCTGGAGAAAGCCACAAATTGTGGGCCGAAGCCAAACGTGCAGGGTCTGCATAAGGTAACGGTGATCCACTCTCGTCAAACAGCCTTCTCTGATATAGGACAGGAAGGCGAGTGATAGACCAGTCTTTGTGCGTAGTGCATCAGGTCCCGGACCAGAAAGATGTTGTCTATAATACTCCGGCCCGGGACAGTATAGGACTGGTCGGGGTGAATCACCTCTGCCAGCACGGACTTGAGCCTCAGCGAAGGAAGCGCTTTGGCTACGATCTTAGTCTGTGCTGAGCAGTGATACCGGTCGCCAGTTGGAAATCTGGCGGAGATCCCCTTCTTCGCCAGCAGAGACAGTATTGCCCGCCGACAGAAAGGGCATCTCACGGTCTCCAGGGGTCGGCTAGGACCTCGGTGAAATCAGGTCCCAGCACATCTCCCAGAAAAACCGGAAGAACTCCACAGTCAGCCCGTCTAGACCCGCGTTTTCCGCGGGACATGAGATGAGGGCTTCAGAGAGCTCGGCCAGGGTCAAAGGTAACTCAAGCCGCTCCTTCCATCCTCACCGACCGTGGGAAGCCCCTCCCATAAGACCCTGCATTTATTGGCTGGATTGACTCCGGGAGAGACAAGATCTACATAGATCTCCGGGTTCGCCCGGATGCTCTCCGGGTTCAGTCAGAGAGGGTACCATCCTCTGCCAACAAGCAGGTGATAGTCTACGGTTTTCCTCCCTTTTTCAGCGCGTAGAAGAGGCGCGACCGCGATCTATCTCCGAAGGAAGTGGATGCGGGATCGCAACATACGCCCCGCCGCTACTCGAACTTCAAGTCCCGGAGAGCGTACTCCTTCCACGTACATACTCTGCATGTATTGGTCTCCTGCCACAGACAGCCGCTTCTCGGATCGAGCACCTCCTCCCTGAGGGGCTCGTACTCAGCATCGCGCCGCCTTGGCACCTCTTTGTGACTCCTGACCACGAGGCGCAGATGAACCTTGCCCACGTCCACCACTGCTCTAACGTGGCAAAGTCTGACCTGCAACCTCTCCCATGCCATCCAGAAGTCTGGACCGACGACGCAAACCCCTTGTCCTCCAAAACAACGTAGTTGAAGTGCCAATATGCGGCAGAGGGTGCTGCAGGGGTAGCGTCACCGTCACGAACGCACAATTGTGGTCCGAAAACGCGCGCCAGCCTAATGGCACTGGACTGGCTCTGACAAGGCTGTGGCTTGAAATATAAAGCCTGTCGATCCGGGACCAGGACATCCGTTCACCCCTAACACCCTAAACTGTGTGAACTCAGTGGATGCCTCAGGATGTTGTTCGCCAGACGTCTACCAAGGAGTAGCGGGTGATGACCTCCCTCAAGGCCGACGCAGAACACGGGTGTGGTCCGGACCATCTTCGGTCTTTTCGTAGCCTCGAGGGTACAGTTAAAATCACCCCGCGCACCAACGTATTGTCGCGTGACTGTCTCCAGGTATTCAGACATTCGGACGAACTGCCTTCTCAGGGGTCCAGTGGCAGGAGCATATACGTTCAGGAAATTAAACGTGTAGTCCTCGTGTCGGCCCTGAAAGAGCAAGACGACCTGGAACAACAGCTTTGGCAAGCAGCAGCTCTGGTTGAAAGGACTCAGAGAGAACAGGGTCACCACACAGATGTCGAAGTGAGGTGGCTAAAGTAGACACTGCCTCGCCACTCAATGCCAGCTGGCTTAAGCCTCTGGAGTGGTATGGGTCCTGCAGGAAACTCACAGAATACTTTCCCTTCTGTAAAAAGGAGAGTGCTGGAACCTGCGCAACCCGTCCTTACATCCGTTAACATTTAGAGTACCGATGTCAAAGCCATTGGTAGTCAAGAGTTTTCCTTCCCACAGGCGCTCAGGGTGCTATACCCCGAGAAGCCTTCGTGTCTCACATCAATTTGAGAACTTCAGGCACGAATATTTTCATTTCCACCCTGAGATTTGGCCTTGCGGTTGGCCCTGGTGTATACAAAAAGAGAGTGGAGAATGAACGGAGCATCCTTCCACTCTTGGGGGCAACTTCACCTTCTTTTTTCCATGCTTGTGAAGGGTATCTCCCAAGAACTCATCAATCTCCTGGGCAGGGATAACAGGGTCAAGGAGTCCACCAGCCCACGGTGCCAGAGGTCCCCACTGAGCCCCAACTCCCCCGAGTCCTCTTGGTGAAAAACTCAAGACCCCCGCCCCTTTCTGCGGGGGCTTTCTAGCCTAGAATGGGTCCCCACTTCGGTGTTTCCACGAGGGTATCCACTATACCTCCACATCCATCCCCGAGGAGGATGTCCAGGGAAGCGGTGGCGGCATGGCGGAGGCAGTAGTCTCCCGAGAGTCCTCGGGGGCCACGAAACACCCAGGTCTCTATCTCCTTCATCGCCGTGTGGAATAAAGGGAAGCCACAGGTGTTCGCACCAACCGTGGGAGGGCACTCACCAACGCGGGAGGGACCTCACCAACTGCGGGAGGGCACATCCTCAGCAAGCCCCAAGGAGAGAGTCCAGCCTGTCAGTCATCTCTGACAAAGACCAAGACTCCCCACAAAGAAGGCTCACGTCAGACACCCTCCAGGTGTAACTGAAACGCTATCTAAAGCATCCCCACCTACACCTGTCTCCCCCGCTCCATCCACCAAATCTCAACCATGGGTCAGCCCCAGCCCATCCCCCTCCTGGTGACACACAAACCCTGACTCAGCCTCAGGTGCGTCACCAGAAGGCGTAAAGCCAGAGGGGAACTGGCCGACCTCCGAGCCCAAAGACAACTGCGTCCGGCGCGGCAGATCACCGAAACACAGGTCCCCGGGGGGTGTTCTCAACTGGGAGGGGTGTTGGAGGGCTCTCCAACGTCCATTTCTGGGGCAAAGCCTCGTTTTTGAGGCGCTTGATCCTCTGCCCAGGGACAGCCGGTGGTACCCTCCTGCATTCCCTTCTGAGCTTCGAGGG
>WSYH01006788.1:0-36124 GCA_036426205.1 Ascaphus truei
ATACCCAGAATGTAACCCGGCTAGTTTACGGCAAATGTTAGAATAAACGTTGCCTCTACTGTATATTGGGAAGCAAATGTTTAGTGATTTACTATTTGTTCTCTCCAACACAACAATTTGTGACTGTTATGTGAATCACACCGAAATGCCTATGTATGTGTATCAAAGAATAACTGGAAGATTTTAGAATAAAGAAATACTGGAAATGTATCCCTCTCCCCCACCTCTCCCCCACCCAATCTTTTTTCTCTGTACACCCCCCTAACCTAAATATAATTTGTGAAAAAAACAATAAAATAAAAGATTTAAAAAAAATGTATGTAGTCCTATCTTTTTTATAAAGATTATATTCTCACATATTAAACATAAATGACAGGATACTAAATTTGCAAAAGCCCCATGTAATCTATACATGATGCTGCCCCCCCCCCCCCCCCAATTCCTCTTCATGCGGAGAATAAGTTGCCTATATTATTTGTGGAAGACCTCTACAATCAGGTTATTTTCCTCCTTTGTTTAAATATTGTCATAAAACCCACATGTTCTTCCCTCTTGTCACAAACATTTGAGAGAAGCTGAGACTGAAAGCTGTATATAAATATTTCAAATTAAATTAAAACTCCTAATAAAAATGTGTAATTTATAGATTATTTCTATTAATGTCACGGGCTTCAATACCCTTATTTAGAAAAAGATAGCCATGTCTGACTTGAATATAAAATTGGCATCATTTTTCTACAGGAGACGCAGCTTCAAAGGGAAGATCTATTTCAAAGGGAAGATAAAAAACTGAGTATGTCCCTATACTGTACCATTTTTAAATTTTAAAAATAGAGAGGACAATTAATATTAGAGCACATTAAGTTGGATAAAGAAGAAATTCTCTTGAAAGTAAAAGGGAAATGAAGACCACATTACTTTTGTGAGTATATTAGTTCCAAACCACAACCAAGCCCCATTTTATGATCACATAAAACACTTGCAGATGCTGAACTGAAGGAATAATAGCCAGAAGATTAAATCGATAAAAAGTAGAAAAAGAAACCACCAATGATGTACCATACATCCTTTCACTCAAAGTTGCAGTTGCTCGACTGCTAAAACTCTGACTCAGGCCCTCATTCTCTCCCGTCTCAATTACTGTGACCTCCTGCTCTCCGGCCTTCCTGCCTCTAACCTGTGTCCCCTACAATCTATCCTAAATGCTGCTGCCACTCTACTCTTTCCTAAATCTGTCTCAGCGTCTCCCCTGCTGAAATCACTCTCCTATCAAATCCCGCATCTCGCACGCAATTTTCCTCCTCACTTTGAAAGCTTTACACTTCTGCCCCTCCTTACATCTCAGCCCTAATATCTCGCTAGGCACCATCCCGCCTCTTGCATTCTGCTCAAGGATGACTTCTCTCTAGCCCCTTTTTATCTAAATCCCTCTCTCGCCTTTAACCTTTCTCACTGACTGCCCCACACCTTTGGAATGCCCTTCCCCTCAATACCCGACTAGCACCCTCTCTATCCACCTTTAAAACCCACCTTAAGACACATTTGCTTAAAGATGCATATGAGTAGCACCATGACAAATTATTTTGCCCATTTGTTTGCAAAAGAAAAGAAATACACAATAAAAAACGTTGGCATAACAGTACAATACATTACACTTGCCAATAATCCCATTAATTGTGATTGTGGTAAACCATGCCCAAAATATGGTCTTGGATTGCCACAATGTGTTTTGTACAACCTTAAAAAAAAAAAAAGCACCAAATACAATACATTACAATAAATAAAAAAATAAAAAAGCATTTGACAATAAAGCCATTGATTGTGACTATGGTAAACAATGCCCACAAAATTAAGAAGTAATTTTCTTGCCTATATTTTGAGGCCCACCCTAATGTTTATACACTATTTTATTAACAGCCTCATTTGTTGTATTTGAGTATAAGCTAATGAATATACCAAAAATTGTTTTATTAGTGATGAATTCTAAAAAAAGGAAGATATTGACATTTTTGCTTTGCACTATAAGGTGACATAATAAGTGGCAATTGATTAAATATTTCAGTCTTTACAAAAGTTTTCATATTTATAAAGGGAGTTAAAAAAAAAGCAGCAAGGGATGGGCTAGACTGCGAACTCTAGTGAATGCACTCAGCAACTCACCGGGATGGTATAAAAATAAAAAAGTTTTATTGGACTACATATTAAAAACAAAAGACATACTGGAACAAAAGTAGAGGGATGGCACTCCCACACGTTTCATGCTTGAACAGTGCTTTCCTAAGGAGTATGCTAAGACCCAAACACACTTAGATTATATAGCTCCTCCTATTCCAATGGAGACATCTGATAGTAATACTGTAATATAATCAAGTAACAGCATGAGTAGAAATGACAAACAGTCTTTTGAATATAGATTGAAACTGAGGGATGATAAACGTAATTGAGAACAAAAGAATGTATTGAAAAAAAAATACCATCTCTATAATTAAACATATTGACATGATAGTATAATACTCAATATATGAATGAATGAATACATAATAGAACTTAAAAAACACTTAAGAAACAATCAAAACAAACAACTACCAAATATCAAAGAATCTTCCTCATATTGGATAGTAGTAATATCCACCAAAGGGAGGTTTTAATTATTCAAGACTATTGTAATATAATAGTCTATGAAGCAATGATTTTATGCTAAAAAATCATATATGTTAAATGACAGTAGATATGTTGTATTCTCTCTGAGAGTATCAAGTGGTACGATTAACTTCCTAAGAATGGTATAAACCGAGCCATATTATATAACGTGTATAATGTTCCAGACCCAATCAATGTGTCTAAATATGGATACTCTTGAGTAAATGTTGCTTAATCAAATGTTTGTTTTTTTAAAAAGCACAAATTCTCAAAACTTAGAACCCCTAATACAGTTATCATTATATATTGTCTAACAGACATAAGGAACAGGACCAATTCATATCATATAAATGTTAGATTACAATGACAGAAATGCATGTACTGTATCAGCCCTAAAATCCACCTCAGAATTGTTAGACAGAGTTATAATATTGGATATTATAATTATATTTAATCAAGAAAATATTTTAAGTCCCATTTTGTATTTAATCCTTTAGGGATCAGAGTGTCAAGGACAAAGATCCAGGTGGCTTCTCTTTTGAAGAGAGTATTAACTCTGTCACCTCCTCTGATGTGAATTTTGACATGTTCAATGGCAATACATCTGAAATTATGCAGCGACCCTGATTGACATTCAGTAACATGCTTTGACATAGGATGAGTTTCATGTTTCTTAAGAATCAATCTCATGTGTTCCATAATGCGAAGTTTGAACATGCTGGTTGTTAAGCCAACATATGTTTAATTGCATCTGCAAATAAGCACATAGACAACAAATTCAGTGTTGCAATTGATGAAAGACACAATGTCATAAGATCCGTTACCCTCCATAATACTAATTGTCTGACGTCAACACATGCTTGCAAATCTTGCAATGACCACAAGGAAATCCTCCAATCAATTTTCGAAAGAACTAATTTTTGACAGTGTTTTTATCATTGTTAATCATACTTTTAGAAATGATATTTTCCAAAGTTTGTACTTTCTTGAACACAAATTTGGGATTTACAAATGTAATTCCTCGTAAAAGGGGATCTACTGAGAGGATTTTCCATTGGTTCTTTATTATTTTTTTGATAGCATATGATTGGTTGCTAAATTGTGTGATAAAATATGAGGGTCCAGATCTGATGAACATTGCATCTGTCCAGTTCTCCCATGTCCCCCACAGAGTTTGTCATCCATTTTTGTATGACTAGAATTAATTAGTTCATCTGTTTTGCATTAGAGCTTTCTGATAAGCATCACCTAATGCTGTACTATCATATCCCCTTGATATGGATCGATCTGTCAGCTCATGTGCTCTCTGATTAAAATCCTCCAGATTAGAGCAATTATGATGAAGTCGAATATATTGCCCATACGGTATACCCTTGATAAGGCTATAGTTATGGCAGCTTCTAGCATGCAACAGTGTGTTTCTGGAATGTTCTTTGCGTAAGATATCAGTGTGAACCATGAGATCAAGACCGACGGAAAGATTCAAATCAAGGAATTGAATATGATGTGAATGGTGTTGAGAAGTAAAGGAAAGATTGAGTGTATTATTGTTAATGTAATTAATAAAAATTGAAAATTCTTCTATGGTGCCGTGCCAAATTAGTAGAAGATCGTCAATATGGCGATGATAAAAGTGAATGTGTTTATGATAAGGGTTTCTATCTCCAAACACGTAGAAGGCTTCCCACCAACCCATGAAAAGGATTGCATAGGAAGGTGTGAAGCACGTGCCCATGGCTATCCCACACGTTAGAAATAGAAACCCCAAGAGAAAAGAAAATAATTGTGCGTGAGTAGAGAAAAGATACTATCCAAAATAAAAGCAACCTGTGCTGGTGAAAGGGAAGGATCATGTTAAAGAAAGTGTCTAATGGCTTAGAGTCCATCTGAATGTGAAATGATCATGTACGAAGATGAGACATCTATGCAGACCCAAAGAAAATTGGGTGACCAAGGGAAGTGTTGAAATAAAGACAGTACATGTGAGGTGTCAAGTAAGTGTGATGGGAGTGTAGAAACAATGGGTTGCAAATAATGATCAATGTAAATGGATTAATGCTCACCAAGTGACCCTATACTGGAAACAATAGGACGTCCCAGTGTTGAGTGAAGAGACTTGTGAATTTTGGGAAGGTGGTGAAAAATGGGAGTGATTTACAGTGTAAACAGTCAAATTTTTTAACTGAAAGAACATGGAGAACCTTGCCTTCATCAAGCAAATCGTAAAGCTCTTGCAGAAAATTGTTAGTTGGATCTACCTCTAAGCATGCACAGGAGAATTGGTCACTCAATTGTCTATGTGCTTCAGCATAGTAATAAGAATGGTCTAGAACAATGACAGCACCACCTTTTTCGGCATTCTTTATTACGATGTTATCATTATTATTTAAAGCTGTAATGGCATCCTGTAGTTCGGCTCTTAAATTGTCCTGATGTTTCTTGTTAGTAGTAAATTGAATGCCTTTGGACAAGAGCAGTAAATCCCTCTCTACCGCCTGTTGAAATAGATCAATAGCTCCACCTTTAGAGTAACCAGGAATGAAATTAGATTTATTTTGTAAACCTGATACTTTTCTTCCCAAAAAGGAAATGGATGGGTCTAAAGGTTCTTGAAATTCTTCATAAAGTTCCATCATATCTTGAAAAAAACAGTGATCAAGAAAAGTCAAATTTTCTGAAATGTCAAATATTGGTATAGTATTTTCATTAGTTCCAAATAAAGAATCTTTAGATTTTTGAGAAAAAACATCTGTAGCTGATTTGCTTTTCTTTGAAAAATCTTTTTAATGATATTTTATGAATGAATTTATATAAATCAACGGTAGTTGTAAATAAGTTGACATTTTTATCTGGAGCGAAGGTGAGGTCTAAATCCAATACTTTCAGTTCTGCTGATGTATGTTGATATTGAGAGACACTTTATTGATTACATCAGTTTTATCAATTTCGATTTTCTCCTCTTTTTTGATGGATTGTCCCTTGGATTGTCCCTTGGATTGTGGTTTGGATCTACAGTATATCTCTTGCGTCTTCGCTTTTATTTTTCAACATATGTTTTTTTATTTTTCAGGAATCAAAGTAACATAAAAAGGGGGAAGGAAATGGAGGGAGGGGGGTACAGAAAATAAAAAGGTTGTGGGGTAGGAGGGGGTAGGGCAGTAGGGTGACATCCAACACTGGCTCCACGCAGGGAGCAAACATTCCATAATGCTTGATACATCCTGCGCTAGGTCTAAGTCTACCTAGCCATTAGCGGTTGTTTCTATTTTTCTTTTTATTGTATGGTTCCTATTGGGTTCTTCCATATGTAGGTCTCCCAGGGGTCCCATGTTGTCAAGAAGGTGCTGTGTCTGTCGTGAATTAGGCTTGTAAGTCTCTCCATTGTCATTATATAATTTATCTTGTGCATTACCTCTATGATAGGGGGGGGGTCATTCTGTTTCTAGTGTTTTGCGATTAGAGTTTTAGCTGCGGAGAGGATCTGTATTATCAAGAAGTCCAATTTTCTCTCAAGTCCCTCTTTCGGTTTTAGTAGGAGCACTGTTTCTATATCCCATGGTATCTCCACCCCTTTTACCCCTTCTATTAGGCGCCTAATTCTTCCCTAGAATAGAATTATTTTGGGTCAGGACCACTTTATATGCTTAACTGTACCTATTTGACCGCAGTTGCGCCAGCACATAGAGGAGGTTAGCGGAAAGAAAGAATGGAGGTGAGCTGGTGTGTAATACCACCTGTGTAGGACTTTCAGGTTTGTTTCCCTAATCAGTGAGCATATGGAGGCTTTAGCTATCCTTTCGTGGATTTCTGCCCAGTCCTCTTCCTCTAGGGGGTTTGCTATATCATGTTCCCAATCTAGGATATTTTTGCTTGTTTGGCCTTCATATTGTTTCAGTAGTGTCTGGTAGAATTGGGCAATCATCCCTTTATTGTATTGACCTCTTTGGAACAGGCTCTCAAAGTTGGTGAGTGGTCTGTTCCAAGTGTCGCTTGGTTGTATTGAAGAGACATAGTGGGCCAGTTGTATATATTGGAATATTTGTGTGGTTGGGATATTATATTCCTTTCTTATCCCCATGAATGACTTAACTCTACCGCCTTTCTGCATGTCTCCTAGTTTGGAAAGCCCTTTCCCATCCCATTGCTTAAAAATATTTGAGTTGTGAGCTGGTGTAAAATCGGGGTTGGAGCCAATAGGTGTTAGGGGCGATGGGATGGAAGAGCTCTGCTTGTGTTTGCAGTTTTTGTCCCAGATATTTAGGGAGTGCAGTAAGACTGGCTGATCTCTGTATGCTATTTGCCGGTTTGCCTTTTTCACCCATAGAAGAGTCGCTAGCTCCTCGGTCCCAGCTTCCGCCCTCTCTATGTCCACCCACGGCTTTTTCCCTGGAGCTGCGGACCAATAGATTAATGGGCTTAGTCTAGCCGCTTCATAGTATTTAGCTAGGTCTGGTTGGCCCATGCCTCCCCTGGCCATGGGGAGGGCCATCAGTTTCTTCTTTATCCTAGGTTTTCTGCCGTTCCAGATAAATTTATTTATCTCTTTTTCCAGATCCCTGATTATGTAGATTGGAACGGTTACTGGGAGCACTTGGAATAAATAGAGTATTCTGGGTAATAGGTTAATTTTCACTGATATAATTTTACCCGACCAAGATATCTGGTATCTTGACCAGGATTCTAGGTCTTTTTTCAGGCTTTTAATTAGATTCGGGTAATTTGCTCTATAGATAACATTGTAAAGTCTTGTAATGTATACTCCCAGATATCTTATTTTGTCTGGCAACCATTTTATTGGGAATTTTTTCTTTAGTGCACTTTCTGTTTCCTGAGGTATGTGTAGGCCTATAGCCTCTGACTTAGTGTTGTTCACTTTGAAGTTTGAAAGTTTGCCGAATTTGTCTAGTGTGTCAAATAGGTTTTTTAATGAGGTATCTGGGTTAGTCAAATATAGTAGGGTATCGTCCGCGAATAAAGACACTTTGTATATATTGTTTCTTATAGTGACTCCCTCTATCCCTTAGTTCTCCCTTATTCTAGAGGCTAATACTTCTATGCACAAAGCGAATAGCATTGGGGAGACTGTGAATGGTTCTTAGGTATAACCTGAGGTGTTAACTGTGGCTATTGGGTTGGAATATAGTGCCTTAATGCCTTTAATAAAGTTTTCATGTAGGCCCATCTCTCTGAATACCCGGAACATAAAAGGCCAGGCCACTCGGTCAAAAGCTTTCTCAGCGTCTAACCCCAGAATCAGGGTAGGGCGTTGATTCTTATTACTATTATGGATGATGTTGATTACTCTCCTGATGTTATCAGAGGCCTGTCGTTCTGGGGTGAACCCCACTTGGTCCGGATGGACCAAGGAATTTAATACTCTGTTCAATCTGGTTGCTAAGATTTTGGCGAATAGTTTTATGTCTGTATTGATCAGAGAGATGGGCCTATAACTGGAGCATAGCGCCAGATCTTTTCCTTCCTTTAGTATGACAATGATAGAGGCTTTTAGGGATTCTTTCGGTGGTGCTTCCCCGTCTAGGATCTTATTGAACCAGCGGACCAAATACGGCTTCAAAGTGTGCTCGAATTTCTTGTAGTAAAAATGAGTGAACCCATCTGGGCCCGGGGCTTTGGAGTTCTTAAGAGATTTGATGGCTGCTGAGACCTCCTCTGATGTTATTGGGGTTCCTAGTTGGGCTGATTCTGATTCGTCCAGTTTGGATAATTTTGTTTTTTCTATATATTTGTCTAACTTTATATCGAACTCCCTGTTGGCTCTATCGGGGTTTGACAGATTATATAAATTACTATAATAGTGGACAAACTCGTCATTAAATTCAGCTGGGTTGAATGTTAGGCTATTTTGGTTGGTTTTTATGCTATAAGGCTTGCTGTTTGATTTCGGAGTTTGGCCGCTAATTGTCTGTCTGCCTTATTGCCTTTTTCGTAAAAGGTCTGGTTTGTCAATCTCATTGCTTTTTCGGTATCTTCTATCAATATGTATTTAAGTTCTAATCTATCTTTATCGATCATTGCTCTGACTATGTCTGTTGGGTTTTGTTGGTAGGTCTCCTCATTTTCTCTGATACTATTGTTTAGCTTATTTATCCTCTTATTTTTCTCCCTTTTCCTATGAAAGGCAATACTAATTGTTTTGCCTCTAAGAATAGCTTTATGCGCCGCCCATAGTGTACAGTCGCTGACTTGCCCGTTATCGTTTATTGAGAAATAATCCTGTATAGTTTTTCCTATGGCTTTTTTATTATCTGGTAACCTGAGCAGAAGGTCGTTCATTCACCATTGTGTGCCCTTCGGCCGTTGGTGGAGATCTCTTATGGATAATGAAACTGGGGCGTGGTCTGACCATGTTATATTGTCTATTTCTGCTTTAATTATCCGGTCAGCCAATTCTCTAGATAAATATTGTTTATGCGGGGCCGAGTAGAAAGTAAACCCTTTGGTTATGGGGTTCATTAGTCTCCAGGCGTCGATCAGACCACCCAATGTTATGTTTTGTTTTAGGGCGATTGAGCTCTTCAGTCTCGAGTAGTGCTCTTTGCCCTTGAGCTTCGCCTGATCTTTGTTGCAGTCTATAACTGTATTGAGATCACCTCCGATTATTAAGTAACCCTTCTTGTTTTGGTTTATCACCTCGAAAGCCTCATTAATGTAGCTTTCCTGATCTGTATTGGGGGCATATAGACATACTAGTGTTAGTTCTATTGTGCCTAGTTTACCTGATACAATTAGCATTCGCCCAGCCTTATCTCTCTTTATTTTTTCTACTGCTAAGGGGACACTAGTTCTAATCAGGATGGCTACGCCTGCTTTTTTGTCTGTCGCCGGTGAGTGATAGATTTGGTGGAAGTTTTTGTCCCTTAACCTAACCGTGTCTACTCTATTCAAGTGTGTTCCTTGGATCATGTGTATGTTGCTTTGTCTGTTTTTGAGGTCTCTAAACAGTAGCCTCCTTTTCATGGGAGAGTTCAAACCCTTGACATTCTGTGTTGTTATTTTTAATACTTTAGCCATACTCTAGTTTAAAATTTCTTGCGTAGGGGTTGGCGAAGGCCAGCTTTTTATTGGGAGGTGCCTTATGGATATTGTCCGATTTTCGGGACCTTATCTTTGCTATTTTTTTGGTTATGTCATGTCGGATGTATACAAGTGTATTCCGGTGAGGATGAACTGGGGGGAACATTGGGGGAGAACAAAAATAACCTTGGGGTGTTTTAACGTGGAATAGTGTAAGGCCCTCTGGTGCTTTGGGCCTTTGACTCTGCGGTTGGGGTGTTTGGGACATGCAGGTCAAGAAAAAAGGGGGGAAAGTGTGTGTGGGGTGCAATGTGGTACTTGCAGTCTGAAGGGTATTGGTTGTGAACAGTAGTCAGCTCTGCTTGGACCCACTGCGGTGTTTCGAATTGTTGATCAACCTTATTTTCTACTAAAACTGTCTGGAACTAAAACACATATTTAGGGAGAGAAAATACAACAGTCAAACTTTTGGATCAAACATGTTAAACAGCTTTAAGCACAGTTATATTTTTAATTAAGCTAAGTAAAGTCTTTGGAGGCTTAATAATGGCTTAAACCTTGTGCTCTCAGTTGTTAGTTATACTGTGCTGTGTTTTTTTTTTCCCATAAACCTTTTTCCTCCCTCCTCCCACTCCCAGTAGTACTGTACATGTCCTTTTATTTGGATCTGCATAAAAGTTCAGGACTGGGGGTTACAGTTGAGGTGGGATTGTCTCTCTTGTGCTCTCTCAGCTTTGCCAAGTGCTGATTGTGAAACCTCAGCGTTTGGGGCTTGGTGGGTTATCCTGGGTTATTTGTCACCCTGGTCCACCTTTCGCGTCGTGGTCATGGAAAAGCCTTCCCTGTGTCTCTCCGCAGTTCTTCTGGTAACTCCAGGCCCAGCGCTGAGACGAATTCCATACCTTTCTCTGGGGTTCTCAGGGTAGCCTGTTTTCCCTTGTGAGTGGCTTGGAGACGGAAGGGGAAGCCCCATCTGTATCTGACGTCTTTACTCCTCAGGTAACCTGTGATTTCCTTGAGTTCGTGTCTTTTGGCTATAGTTGTTGAAGCGAGGTCCGAGTAGATTTGCAGTTCTATGTCCTCAAAAGAAATTTTATCTAGAGAAATAATGAAGCCTTGTAATTACGTCTCTGGGCCCTCTGTTTTCATATTCTTTCGGCCTGTAGATTCTATGGGCTCGGTCCAGTTTCAGCTTAGCGTCGGTGATGTCTGGGAGTATGCTCTGGAAAAGCCTGGTTAGGTATGGCTTGATTTCCTCATTAAGAACAGTCTCTGGGATGTTACGAATTCTGAGGTTGTTCCTTCGTGATCTATTCTCTGCCTCTTCTTGGGCGTCTTGGAGACGGGAAATCTGTTTTTTCATTTGAGTTATATCCTCATCCGTCACCACACCACATCTACCTCCACGATTTTAGTGTGTAGGCTCTTCATCGCAGTTTGCAACTCCTCATGGAACGCCTGTTTAATTTCTTTAACCCAGGCTTTTAGTTATTTCCTGATATCTGGGTGTTGTTCTGCGTCTGACCCTGAGTCCGAGTCCTCGTGGTCCTGGGCTTGTGCGGCTTTCTCTTTGCCCGTTGTAGTAGGCGTTGCGTTCTTTCGTGTAAAGAACGTGGAGGCTTCCGGCTTCCCTGGTTTTCTTGGGAGGGCCATTACGCCGGCGTTCAGCTGTGAAATGTAGAAGTAAATCGGGGCTAGATCTTCCTCTTTTATATTATTTGTTAGGTTGCCTTAGATTCTGAGAGCTTAGGGTGGTTCTTGTCCTTTTTCTGGGCTCACATCTGTATCACATATGCACCCCCACACTTGGGCATTCTGTTAGTCCATGGGGCTAATTGATTGGTTCTCTGTTTCGCCTTGCCGGGTAAGGGGGGGGTGCATTCACAGCTCGCTTTGTAAATTATTCTCTTTTTCCTCTTTATGGATCGTCCAGCCCAGTGTTTATCAGACCGGCTTGAGCTGGGTTTTTTTGGTAGCTTATTTGTAATGGTTAATTTAACTGGCCTCGCTCCCTTTAAGGGCCATTTGCAGCCATCTTGAATTTCCAGGTAGAAGAAGGCTGTGGTAGAGAGGTTCCCATTCCAGGCAAGTCCACCCCCTTCACTTCTCCCTGCAGGGAGGGGTCCTCCACTTTCTCTGTTACCGCGGGGGGGGGTAAGAGGTAAGGAGTTAAGGGGGTTAATGGCCATCACCCCTGGCTCAGCGCCACTGCAGGAGGGCTCTCCCCCCCGTGTACCTTTATCTCCTGCGAGCCGCTTCCTCCACCGTTCGGTGCTCCGCTCGTTAGTAGCGCTTTGATTAGCTCTGTGCAGCTCCTCGCTGCAAGCGAAGCCCTCCCTCGGTCTGCAGCCTTTGTATAGTGCTGCCGGGCCGCGAGTTACTGTGGCTCTGTTGGTCCGGTGGCCATCTTGGGTCGTAGCACTGCGGGGCTCATGGGATGAAGCTGCCGAACACCGATCCGGCTCTATTTAGCCCCCGACACCGCCCGCAGCAGCAGGGTCAAGAGCACAGGACCTTCTCCCGGTTTGTGGGGCTCTTTTGGGAACGCGCTCATCGGCGTGAGCGGCGTGTTTTGCTCAATGCCGGCGGAGCTGAGCTGACTTGCGTCTCCACAGCTCAGAGTCTTGGCCACGCCCCCCCCCATGTCAGACCGGTGCTGTTGGCTTCCTCCTTTGCTCCTTCCTGCTGTCTGCACTCTGTGCACCTCTCGTGCCAGAAAGAGCCGGCGCTTCCGTGCTGGGCGGTCCCGCTCTCGCGTCTTCGCTTTTTGACGAAGTATGACCCTTAGATGTAATGTTTTTAGAAAAATAAGATTTACTTGAAGAGGGTGCCTCATCCGCTGATGAAGCCAGTGAGTCACCCTCAGAAAAAGAGGCACTGTGTAGTGTAATCACTCTCAGTTACATCCGAATCAGATGTTCTACCACTATATTGCTTTGATTTCTGGGCTTTCTTTAAAATTGATTTTGTCGATTTTTTTTTACTTTTGTATTTTAGGATTTCCCTGTGTAAATTTCTTAATGGATTTTGTTTTTTGCCAAGCATACATTTGTTTTTTGCCAAGCATAAATTTGATTACGTTCATAGTCTAGTTTGTCACATTCATATTTGGTCTGCTTAGTTTGCATTATATTTTTCTCTAATTTGTTGATGTTTATTGCCAGTTTATCATTTAGTTCTTTAAATTGATCAATATGAGTGAAATTCTGCAACTTAGTTTGTAATTCTTTAACCATTTTCTCTGCTTGTATTTTTTCTTTTAGTCTGTTTTGCATAATTATGTCAATCAGTTTGATTGCGCAATTGTCTAAAATGAGACTCCACTGCTTTTCAAACTCTTTATCCTCAAAGCCAAAGGTTGGTACCTTGGTCATTCTTAGTCCCTTTGGGATTCTTTTGCTTCTCTGATAATTCTCTAAGCTTGTAATTTCCCACAATATTTTAAGATCTAAAAAAGGATATACGTTTTTCTAAGTGATAGAAATACTTTTTTTTAAATCTTGAGCCTTCACAAAAGAGATCATGGTCATTATCAAAAACTGAATTGGCTTTCTTATGCCTTACAGAGATGTTAAAGCAATTAAAAGCAAAGTGGATTTCTTTTTTTTAATCAGTAATTGCTGGAATTTCAGGTGAGGTGTCCATTTTAGATGTAGATATGTTCCACATAAATATATAGAAAAACAGAAAAAATCTCCACGTAGAGGAAGGAGTCTATTGTGTTTGAAGAAAAAATGTATTTTGTTTGACAACAGAAAAAAAGAGATAAAAAACAACTTATAAAGTATAAAAAATCTTTATAAGAAAAGAATGCCTTGTGAGTTGTGTGTAAAGGGCATATATAATATTGGCGTGATAACCACTATAGCAGTCAATGGCCAACCTCTTAAACAATCAAGCACATCAATACATAACAATTAAAGAAATAAACAAGCACCTAAACACCCCAACAATAATAGAACAAAAAAGCCAAAACTACACATCGATAAAATTATTCTAACACCAAAACTGCTAAAGAATAAAAATTATATTATACCAAAATAATACAATACAATTAAAGAAACACCTCAAGAAATAAAACAGCTAGCCAATCCACAAATGTACTAAAAACAAGCCATCCAAATTCCAAACAATGTCATCAAAACAATAAACAGAAATAGAAAAAATACCAATCAATACAAAACAAGCATTTGCCAAAAAATGCATTGCCTGTCACTGTATTTATCTGTAACCTAAAGGGGCACAGATTAATACATTAACAGTCAATGGGCAATGAAAAACATAGAAATAAATAAATAAATACAATAAAAAAACCTGAAAAAACCTATTTACATACATTCAATATTTCTTTTACCTTTATAAGTCCTCCCCCGAATCCTTGCGTATCAGGAAGCTCTCGACCCATGACATAATCACCAGCAATCCGTCTCCATCCACATTGAAGAACAGCATCAGGTACCAAAATCTTCTTTCTTCCATCTTTTTTCTCCTGCTTTCATCTGTCATTATTTTCTTCTTTTCTTTAATCTTCTATCTTTCAGTTCAAAACCCCATGGTAAATCCACAATGGATGTTGCCACATCGAGATCTTACATTAAATTGTGACTTACAGTCCTTATATAGGGCCTGTGATGTCACATTTTAGGATCATATGGTACAGCTCCAATCCGATTGGTCGCTGTGTCATGTGTCCACCTCTTCTTGTTTTTTTTTTCCATCTCCAAGAGAGGTACGTCACATCCTTAGAACCACATGGCTGATCATATGGTATTACAGCCAATGGGATTGAAGTCAATCCCATTGGTTCCTGTACCTTGTGATATGTTCTATGAGTAAAATTATGTGACATCACTTTAAGGGATTATGTCACCTCCATTTTAGAATGGAAGGTATCACATGGTATAGGAGCTGGGGATTGTTGAGGATAGAGGAGGTTTGTATGATTGTTGTTGTGTTTTTGAATGTTTAATGTGGGTAGCGAGGATGGGTGAAGTTGGTATTTGGCCCTTGGTGGGTGTTTCTACCTGCCGGGTGGGTAGCGGGAGGGGTTAACCCCTTCATTACTTTAGAGGTATTAACCACAAAAGGTAATGAAGGGGTTAACTCCACCTGCAACCCCCTCGCAAGGCTTAAACACCCACCAAGGGCCAAATACCACCTTCACCCACCCCTGCTACCCACAATAAACATAGCACTGGTAGTTAACCCCTTCATTGCCTTAGCGGTTATCCGCTAAATTAATGGTTGCATGTAAATGCATTTTTATTGCATTGGATTCATGTCGGGGGTCTCCTGTGCTGATATTAATGGGTATGAGCTGCGGAGACTCCCGGCATCAATCCGATGCCGGAAAAAAGCCTTTTTTTTTAATCTGTCCTTTCTCGCTGCCTTCTGAGCAGCTTCTCCCCAGCCTCACGCCAACTTTTCCTAATATGAAGATTTTAAGAGAAAATCACCTTTCTAGAGCTGCGATTAGTCTCAATAAACTTTGCACAAGATTCAAAACATGCCGATAAGTGGCTTATCAGCACTCACTCGGCGATGTGTTTTGGATGGCGGACAAAAATGGCGATTCATGTCTTTATTACCCACTTATCGAGGCTTTCTGAATAGCAGTAGGCATTTTAAGTGAAAAGGCCTCGATAAGTGGGTTACTAGAATAGGCCTCAATTAATTCATTTTCACAGAGAGCTTTATGAGTTTTTTGGTATTTGAAGTGCCGGAACTCTGTTACACGACAGCAAATGGTTTAACTCATATCTTCTTGCAATCAGTCATAAAGAATATTCAGATATTCTTATACAATATTTTTGTGACTTCACAGGCAGATTTCAACAATCTCTAGCATTTACAGTGATAAATTCACATGGTGTAAAGCCTATGCAAATTAATAAACTAACAGCCGTTGGTTGTTCATATATTTAGCTTTGGGAATACCCATTTAACGCAGGGAAGCTAATGGACTATTTAGTAGCCCAGATTTAACGGACTTCTGAGGATCTAACCATATATTATTAGTGAATGACCTTCCTAATCATTACCATATTGACTTCTTAATACTGAATATTATTTTCTGTGCACATACAGTACTGTATATCTTGTTAGTGCATACTTTGATATCTTTCACGTGTTTTACTTCAATTTATTGTTAAACTTGTTTGTCTTTTTTTAAAACTATTCAGGCTTAACTAAAGCAAGTGCCTGGCTGGTTCATCTTTCAATCTGAAATTCACATTTAATTAACATTCTTGGTAAAACTGCAAATGCTGTATGTATGTATTCAGCTGTCATCTAATAATTACAAATGTGATTGTCGTCAATTATTCTACCATATTGCTGGCAGGATAAATAGAGATCATTGCTCTTCATCAAGAAATAATCATGAAGCATGTCAATAGAAAACATAGAACTATTGATTTATGTGGCCACTTCAAACTAATTATCATAGTCTGACTTGGTACGACTAGTCTCTGTTACATTTCATTATATATTTCCAGTATAATAATTTCAGTAATTTAAATTTTACAGCTTATCTTTACACTTTTCTCTTTCCCTAGGTTCAGTTAAAATAAAGTACATTCTGACCAACTTTTAATTGTACAGTACCTTACAAATGTTAATTTATCTTTATTTTAATTACAAAATAATTATGGCACAAGGAACCTGTATTGCTCCTATTAGTTATCCAGACACAAAGCAATGATGTGAAGGTTATTTAAATTAATATACTCAATCACATTCTCTGTTCCACTTCTTAGGGTTTTTGTTAAGGTAAATCATAGAAAACAAAAGTACAATGTGTAAAAAGAAATTGTGATACAAATGTATTATCTACTGTATGTGTAACATCTCTATTTCCACAGTCTATAGGGCTTATTCAAGTATGTTCGAAAAAATCATTGCCATATCAAACGTTTCGGCATGACCTACTGACCGGTTTGTTGTTTGTGTTATCACGGTATTCAGCAAGAGTTATCGCAAGTCAGATACCGTTTGGTAGGAAAATTCCATAACAGTCGTGTTAGCAGTGTCTTTAGCTCTGTATTTTTCTAAGTTCTGCCCATGTGATTTGCCTGTAGTCTGTAAGAGTTGCAGAGAGAGAGCTGCAACTCCCTGCACAGCTCTTACAGGTGATCACACTGTTTTAATTTTATTTTACACCCGCTTCCAGCGCCACCTTACATTTTCTCCTTGCCACCCAGGAGTGCATCACTCCTCGCGGTCCCCCCCACGGCTGCTCCCGCACTTCCGGGTCACGCGTGTCACCCTTACGGGCGCTCGTGGACCCAGGCCTCCATTTACTGGTGCCGTGCGCCTGACTCTGCCTCCTCAGGTGCTGCGTGCGCATCACACGCTTCCTTGCCGCTGCTCCTTCAGGTCCGCCCCCCAGGCCCTTCTCCCCTATCTGATCCTTCCCCGGCCGCTCTTCCCCTTGCTCTGAAAGGCCCCAGCTTCCCAGGCACTTCTCCCCTATCAGGTCCTCCCTCGGGCTGCTCCTCTGTTCCTCCCCTTCCTCTGATAGGTCCCAGCCCCCTATTTAGTCTCCCCTCACCATTACCTCCTTGCTCTGCAGAGCTTCATTACCTTGGTGCTGTCTGCTGTTGCCTGGCCCCTTTTGTCTGGTACCCCTTGGATTTGGCTTTGGACATTACTACCCTGCGGACTTCTATATCCCCTGGACACGGCTTATGGACACTCTACTACGCTGCTCTCTCCATCCCACGACCATTGGCTTACGGAATTTACCTTTCTACGCTGGAGTTGTCAAGTACGGTAACCTTTCTATTTTTGTTGCCTGGACCACCTACGCTACTTCCACACTCTGGCTGTGCCCCCGTTTGCTGCTAGGTGTGTGATATTACTCCTTTCCACCTCAGTCCCGGGGTCTCGTCTGGCTTGTGGGCAGGACGAGCATTACATTATGCAGAGCCCATCAGACCCCCCCCCGAGGTGGAAGATACCCTAACTACCATCTCCAAACACTTTACCTTCTTGGACAACCAGGTCACCGCTCTTAACCAACAGGTTGCTACCTTAACCATCCAGATTCCCCAGCTTAATGTCTCCAGTTCCATTATCTCTCCCACTGTCTCCTGTGAAGGAACAGGGTCTTCGGAGTTGCGTATCCCTACATCCAGTAAATAGGCGGGGGACCCGCTTGCATGCCGTGGGTTTTTAAATCACTGCGAGATACAAATCGAACTGTCACCCTCTCGCTTCCCCACGGATCGTACCAAGGTAGCTTATGTTTTTTCCCTTCTCACCGGGGACGCCCTGGCCTGGGCTTCACCAATCTGGGAGCTGAAACCTGTACTCACTTACAACTTCCCTAACTTTAAAAGAGAATTTCGTTTAGTCTTTGACACCCCTGGACGTAGTGATATGGCTGCTTCCTCCTTGTTCCACATTTCGCAGGGTCGGAGATCAGTGGCACGTTATGCTCTGGAGTTCCGTACTATCGCGGCCGAGACCGATTGGAACGATGGGGCACTTTCCGTGGCTTTCTGGCAGGGACTTTCGAAATCCTTAAAGGACGAGCTGGCGGCTCGTGAGAGGCCATCCTCACTGGAGGCCCTAATCGCTTTGTGCATCAGGGTGGATCAAAGACTTCTGGAGAGGCGGGCTGAACGTCAACGTCCTCGTACTTCTGTTTCCATGTCTACTAATTCCAGGTCTCCTGCTCTTGTTCTACCAACATTGGACGCTCCGGAACCCATACAACTTGGCAGTCATCAACTTCCTTCTATGGAGCGACTACGTCAGAGAAACGAGGGCCTGTGCTTCTATTGTGGATCTCCTGGGCACATCCTGACGCGTTGTCCGTTGAGGCCGGGAAACGCCAGCGCCCAGTGAGGTATGAGGGAATCTCACTGGGTACCATCTCTTCTTTTCCCTCTCCCGCACAGGGGCTTCCCAAACGCATCTTACTGCCTGTCCTCCTTAAGAACGCCAGCATTCAAACCCCCGCTCTGGCCTTCCTCGATTCTGGATCCGGAGGGAATTTCATGAATCAGGCTTTTGCTATCCAGCACAACATTCCACTCCGGGAGAAGGCATTTCCAGATGTATTGGAGGCTATAGATGGTCGACCCCTGCAGCCAGCCTTTATTTCCTTGGATACACTTCCCATTGAACTTTCTATGAATGATGGACATTTAGAACTTATTTCTTTTGATGTCATCCATTCCCCTTCGGTTCAAATCATCCTGGGCTTACCGTGGCTGCAACTACACACTCCCATCATCAATTGGACTGCCGTGTTCCCCGTTCAATGGAGATCCTCCCAGGTGGAATCGTCTTCTCCGTCCGCTGCGGTATTGGCCATCTTGGATACCTTTCCCCCGCAAGACGCCACCCTACCGGACATCTATTCGGAGTTCCTGGATGTCTTCAGTAAGACCAAATCCGAAGGGCTTCCCCCTCATCGCCCTTTCGACTGCCGATTGACTTAATTCCGGGTGCTCCTTTTCCCAAAGCCAGGTCATATCCATTATCTCTTCCTGAGACGGAGGCCATGTCTGAGTATATCACAGAAAAACTTCAAAAAGGCTTCATCCGGAAATCCACTTCTCCCGCAAGAGCAGGATTCTTTTTTGTAAAAAATAAAGATGGGACGCTTCGCCCGTGCATCGATTTCCGTGGCCTAAACAAGATTACCATCAATAATCGCTACCCTTTGCCTCTTATCCCGGAGCTCTTCAGTAGGCTGCAAGGCACGACGATTTTCTCTAAACTTGATCTACGGGGGGCATATAACCTTATTTGCATCCGCAGTGGAGACAAGTGGAAGACCGCGTTCAACACGTGCAGTGGTCACTATGTGTACCTGGTGATGCCGTTTGGCTTGTGCAATGCCCCTGCAGTCTTCCAAGACTTTATGAATGAGGTTTTTCGTGATCTATTGAATTCTTTTGTGATTATCTACTTGGATGATAGCCTTATTTTTTCCAAAACCCTTGAGGAACACATTTTCCGTACCAAGATGGTGCTCTCTCGATTACGGGCCAACAAGCTCTACACCAAGATGGAGAAGTGTGTCTTTCACCAATCCTCAACTACCTTCCTGGGATACATTGTCTCGGATCAAGGGTTCACCATGGATCCTGAGAAGCTCAATTCTGTACTCGAATGGCCACAACCTAACTCTTTAAAGGCGATTCAGTGTTTCCTCGGTTTCGCAAATTATTATAGGAAATTTATTGCTAGTTTTTCTACCTTGGAAGAGATGATAAAGTTAAACCTTGAGAAGGAAGGTAGTTTTTCTACCTTTTCTACCCATTACGACCCTTACCAAAAAAGGGGCCGATCCTTCCTCTTGGCCATTGGAGGCCAGCCGGGCCTTTGAGTGTCTTAAAAGAGCCTTTGTCTCGGCTCCCATTCTGCGACATCCCGTCCCCACCCTCCCCTTTACCTTGAAAGTTGACGCCTCCGACGTGGGAGCCGGTGAGGTTCTCTCTCAAAGAACCACCTCCGAAAATTAACTACACACTTGTGGGGTTTTTTCTAAAAAAAAATCTTCAGCAGAAAGAAATTACGACGTGGGGAATAGGGAGTTGTTGGCCATCAAGATGGCATTACAAGAGTGAAGACATCTTCTGGAAGGAACCAAGGAACCCATTCTGATCCTGAAAGACCACAGAAATCTTTCTTACATTGAAGGTGCCTGTCGTCTTGGACCCCGTCAAGCTCGTTGGGCGTTGTCCTTCTCAAGGTTTAACTTTATCATCTCTTATATTCCTGGGACAAAGAATATCAAAGCGGATGCGTTGTGCCGTCAGTTTATCACTGGGGAGAAGTCACAGGAAGTCCCGGAGAGTATTCTGTCCCCCCAAATGTTTATCTCTGCCACCTCCTTTGACATTCTGGATAAGATTTTGGAGTCTCAATCAAAGGTCCCCGAATGGCTAGAAGTCCCTGATGGTCGTCTTTACACAGCCCCACGTTTTCATCTCAAAATTCTTGAATGGGGTCACTCCTCCAGATCTGCCGGTCATCCCGGGTTTAAGAAGACTATTGATCTGATTCGGCGAACCTTCTGGTGGCCCAATGTGTTAAAGGACATTAGAGCTTTCACCTCCTCTTGCCCAGTCTGCGCACAAAATAAATCTGCCCGTCAAAAGCCTTCCGGTCTTCTACAACCCCTCCCGGTCCCGGACCGTCCTTGGAGTCACATTGCCATGGACTTCATCGTGGATCTTCCCCCGTCTAATGGTATGACTACTATTCTTGTAATTGTTGACAGATTCTCCAAGTAATCTCATTTTGTTCCCCTCAAGGGTCTACCCAATTCCAGTACTTTGGCGGATAGTTTTGTAAAAGAAATTTTCCGTATTCATGGCGTCCCGTGGTCCATTGTCTCGGATTGTGGTACTAAATTTGTTTCTAAATTAGGCGTGCATTTTCCCAGAGGTTGGGTATTACCCTTCTTTTTTCCTCAAGCTACAACCCCCAAATGAATGGGCAAACTGAACGCATGAACCAGCCCCTCGAACAGTATTTGCGTTGTTTTTCTTCCGATTCTCAGGATAATTGGGCTGAGCTACTTCCTTGGGCAGAATTTACGATTAACTCTCTCAAGAATGTGTCCACTCAAGAATCATCGTTTTTTGTAAACTACGGATTTCATCCTACCCGTCTTCCCATGCATTCTCCCAGGTCCGGAGTTCCTGCAGCAGATGATAGGGTATCCACCTTACAGGGGTCATGGAGGGGGATTCAAACAGTTTTACAGGAGTCCGTGCTAAGACAGAAGAGACAAGCAGATAGGCTTCGTCGGGAGGCCCATAAGTTCATACCTGGAGAGAAGGTCTGGCTTTCTTCTAAAAATATCAAACTGAAGGCCCCAACCCCTAAACTGTCCCCCAGGTTTCTGGGACCTTTCTCTATTCTGACACAAATTAATCCTGTGGCCTATCAGCTTCGCTTGCCCCCGTCTATGAAAATTTCACACGTCTTCCATGTTTCACTATTGAAACCGCTTATCCAAAGCAAACGATTCGCTCATCCTTCTCTTCGGCCTCCTCCCCCCATTGTACCAGGACAACAGGAGTTCGAAATCCAGTCCATCATTGACTCTCGCATCTCCAGGGGCAAGCTCCAATTTTTGGTCCACTGTAAGAGATACGGACCTCAGGATCGTTCGTGGGTCTCGCATGCGGGTCTTCACGCCCCGTCTCTACTCAAACGATTCCATCAAAAATTTCCCCTCAGACCATGGATGGTTCGTCCGGAGTCCGACCCTCGAGGGGGGGTAATGTAAGGATCCACGCTGCGGGTACACCCGCTTCCAGCGCCTCCTTACCTTGTCTACGTGCCGCCCAGGCTCCCTGGAGGCGTGCATCACTCCTCGCTGTCCCCCCCACGGCTGCTCCCGCACTTCCGGGTTGCGCGTGTCACCCTTACGGGCGCGCATGGACCCAGGCCTCCATTTACTGGCGCCGTGCGCCTGACTCCGCCTCCTCAGGTGCTGCGCGCGCATCACACGCTTCCATGCCCCAGCTCCATCAGGTCCGCCACCCAGGCCCTTCTCCCCTATCTGATCCTTCCCCGGGCCGCTCCTCCACTCCTCCCCTTGCTCTGATAGGCCCCAGCTTCCCAGGCACTTCTCCCCTATCTGATCCTTCCCCAGGCCGCTCCTCAGCTCCTCCCCTTGCTCTGATAGGCCCCAACTTCCCAGGCACTTCTCCCCTATCAGGTCCTCCCTCGGGACGCTCCTCCGTTCCTCCCCTTCCTCTGATAGGTCCCAGCTCCCTATTTAGTCTCCCCTCACCATTACCTCCTTGCTCTGCATAGCTTCATTACCTTGGTGCTGTCTGCTGTTGCCTGGCCCCTTTTGTCTTTCAGTTCCTGTTCTTGTCCCTGGATATTCTGCTGACCTCCCTGGATCTTGACCTTTGGCTTTGGACTTCGATTATGCTGCTCTCTGGTACCCCTTGGATTTGGCTTTGGACATTACTAACCTGCAGACTTCTATATCCACTGGACACGGCTTATGGACCATCTACTATGCTGCTCTCTCCACTCCACGACCCAGGCTTACGGACACTCTACTATGCTGCTCTCTCCATCCCACGACCATTGGCTTACGGACTTTACCTTTCTACGCTGGGGTTGTCAAGTACGGTAGCCTTTCTATTTTTGTTGCCTGGACCACCTACGCTACTTCCACACTCCGGCCGTGCCCCCGTTTGCTGCTAGGTGTGTGGTATTACTCCTTTCCACCTCAGTCCCGGGGTCTCATCTGGCTTGTGGGCAGGCCGAGCGTTACAGCAGGGAGATACTGGCACCCCATAACATGGCCTGTAACTCGGGATGCAGGGGATCCCTGGGGTTTAAATGAATGTGGTTCAGCTCTGGAGACACCCTGCTTCAATACTATGTTATTAAAATCAAATAAAAACAGCTTCATTACTTTAGCGGCTAGCTAAAGGGAGCAGTTGCCCCATGGTGGGTGTAACGCCTTCCAGGATGTAGTGAGTGGTTAATCCCTTCATTACCTTAGTGGTTACTACCACTATGGTAATAAAGGTGTTTACCCCTCCTGCTACCCACTCTAGAGGCCTAAACACACACCACGGGGCATCTAACCCCTCACCTACCCCCTCTACACCGAATAAAGATTAAAATACAATACAACAACCAATACTATCAAATACACCCATTGATTGCCAGTGTTGTTACCTATGCCCTCAGTCACCCTACTACCCACCTCTCTACACCAAAACCTTCCCTCACCACCCAACACATACAGTACAGTAATGGGAAAATCTTTATTACACAGATCTGAATAATAGCGCATTTGCCCATTAAAAATAAAACATTACCCAGCCAGCATATAGTAAATGAAAGTTGTACTTACCCCTGCGAGGATGAAGGCCACCCTCGTCTGCATCTTTGTCCTCCTTGTCCTCCATGGGCAGCAACATTAAAATTAAAAAAACGAACTTACTTACCTTTGGTGGGTAGAATTATGACAAATCCAGAATCCGGTGCTCAAAAGATCACACAAACAAATAATACAGTGATGATAGTCGAGTTCAATCTTTACACATATATGCAGCAGTAGCGGAGATCATGAGTCCATAAACAGATAGTGCAGCGTTGTATCCACACTGTGTGTGATTGTGAAGGTAAGTGAGTAAATATGCAACCCAAACCTCACTCACAAAGGAGGGAGACAGTCTCAGGTATCCCGCAAGATCAGAACAATCTACGCTATGGTCTACAGTGGTCTTGACAACATTACAATTAAGAATCGCTACCCATTTGCTCTGATTCCAGAAATCCTGCATCATTCTTTGTGGCGCAACCATCTTCTCCAAACTCAATCTAATGGGTGCATATAACTTGGTCTGAATCAGGCAGTGGGATGAGTGGAAGACTGTGTTCAACACCAGAGATAGTCACTATGAGTATCTCATCATGCCCTTCATGCTATGTAATGCCTTGCAGTTTTCTAATTTTTTGTCAACGAGATCTTTAGATATTTGCTAGTATCTCGAAAACCTTATATTTTCTAAAACCTTGGATCTACATTGGGAGCAGGTGAAGATGGTGCTACAATGCCTTCGTGAGAATCAACTACTTGGCAAGCTTGAAAAATGCGAATTCAAGAAATATAGTCTTGCTTTTTCTTGGATACATCATAATCGCTCAAGGATTGCAGATGGATCTGGATATCCTAGATTAAGTGATACACAGGTGCCCAGGAGGGCGGAGGTGAAACCTCGCTCCAACAAAGGACAGGGAGGGTGTCAAATTAAAAAATCCCTAACACCAATGAGAAAGGTGGTGCTCACTAGGGAAGGTGAAGTATGAAGAAGTGAGAAAAAAAGTATCCCCTTAAGTAGTGGCACAGTTAACACCTAAATTAAAACTCGATTTTATTAGCGTAATTAAAATAAAGTGTAAGGGATTGTGGACAAACAAAACAAACACGTGAATATATAATAATAATTTGGAGTGTGATTAAACAAGGGTAACTGTTGATTAACAAAACACTTGGAAGATGTATAATAAAATCTCCCCACAAGAAATTTCGTTATGTGTGTTATTTGGATCACAGTTGTCCTACAAAGGGAAAAATAGATGAATTCCCTGAATTGCTAGAGACCCTACTAATAGTGGGTTCTCATGAAAATTACATCTCTCGCAGAAATAGCACAGCTGATTGCCAGGACTTGGCCGAATATGAACTTAATCTGCAGAATATTTGGTGAATAACCAACTGATGGAGTTTGGGTTGAAAAGGTCTATGTAGCACAACCTAAACTTTGGGTGGGTGGGTATAGTCACCCCTCCACCACTAAGGATTAGATGATTCAATGCTTAGTTAGATAGTCCTGGGAACTGCACATCAGATAATTACTACCTCTGAGGTGCTTTAACCAGTATTCAGCTGCGTAAAGCTGTTTGCAGAGTTCAAAAAACAAATCTTAAATTATACTGTGTATCGTGTCTGTCTACGGGTGCAATTTAAAAAGTGTCTGAGCGTTCTTGCTGTCCACGGCCACAGTCTCCAAAACGCTCAGACCAGTAGGACTCCCTTGCCACTCCGAATCAGCCGACGTCGCTGGCTAGCTGACGTCACACGTACCCGACGTACGTTTCACCAATAGGCTTTATCGGGGGCGGTTTGCTAGTAGAACCCCATGGTTCTTATACCTTATGCAAATGAGGGAAGACCGGACAGGTAAACTCTTTATTGGTGTATTCGAGCGTCAATCACTACATCCCGTCGTGTCATAGAGGGCCCGCCCCACTCATCTCGTGTGAGTGTTGTGATTGGTTCCCTTGGTCTCCAATAGGAGGAGGGGCGGGTGCACTCTTGTAAACATTAAATTACAACGGACTCTTACAGGAGGGGCTCCACGTTTGTAACCTCCCCCTTAAAGCCGATTTGCTGGAGTATAGAGGTATGTAAATAGACAAACGGGCTTGAATGAAATTTGCCGTTAATGTAGTGTCAGCAGTGTTTTATGACATACTTATACTAATGCAGCATGTAAAGAGGGAGAGACATAGATGGTAGAGAGTCAAATAAATAGATGGCTGATTACTGTGTCTACCAAATAGGTAGTTTGATCTACATGTGTTCTTTTTCCCTCATAAATAGAGTGAATAATCCCTCAGTAGCTGATGCATGAATGCTGTAAAAACTTTTGTATTTGTGAGTTTATATATATTCCTCTATTGATATTGGTCTCCACCCTCCCATGAGCAATGGAAGGGGGTGAGAGGAAATAAGGAGCGATGAAAGCACCAGATAGGTGCCTGGTAATGTAGCTAGAGAACTAAAAGAAAATTATAAATGAAGTAATCACTTCTCTTGTATTTAAGGTGAGATGTGAAGATGAACTAAAAAAGTTGGAAATTCACGAGATGAAAAGGGAAAAGAGGAAGCCCTCATTTAAACCCTTTGGGGTAAGTGTGGATAGAGTGTATATCCACTTAGCTTCTTTACGTAACAATTGTTTATCCCAACATATAAGAAACGAGACAGACACACCATGTGTCACACCAGACACACCAGACACACAGACATGTTCGAAATGAACATGATGGCAATCCCAATGTTCTTCTTTTTCAGGGGATAGACCATCTCCCCAATATCAGCCGTGGTGGGGATTGGGATAAACAATTGTTACGTAAAGAAGCTAAGTGAGTTTACCTGTCTGGTCTTCCCTCAATTGCATAAGGTATAAGAACCATGGGGTTCTACTAGCAAACCGCCACCGATGAAGCCTATTGGTGAAACGTACGTCGGGTACGTGTGACGTCAGCTAGCCAGCGACATCGGCTGATTCGGAGTGGCAAGGGAGTCCTACTGGTCTGAGCGTTTTGGAGACTGTGGCCGTGGACAGCAAGAACGCTCAGACACTTTTTAAATTGCACGATACACAGTATAATTTAATTTAAGATTTGTTTTTTGAACTCTGCAAACAGCTTTACGCAGCTGAATACTGGTTAAAGCACCTCAGAGGTAGTAATTATCTGATGTGCAGTTCCCAGGACTATCTAACTAAGCATTGAATCATCTAATGCTTAGTGGTGGAGGGGTGACTATACCCACCCACCCAAAGTTTAGGTTGTGCTACATAGACCTTTTCAACCCAAACTCCATCAGTTGGTTATTCACCAAATATTCTGCAGATTAAGTTCATATTCGGACAAGTCCTGGCAATCAGCTGTGCTATTTCTGCTAGAGATGTAATTTTCATGAGAACCCACTATTAGTAGGGTCTCTAGCAATTCAGAGAATTCATCTATTTTTCCCTTTGTAGGACAACTGTGATCCAAATAACACACACAACAAAATTTCTTGTGGGGAGATTTTATTATACATCTTCCAAGTGTTTTGTTAATCAACAGTTACCCTTGTTTAAAAACACTCCAAATTATTATTATGATCACGTGTTTGTTTTTTTGTCCACAATCCCTTACACTTTATTTTAATTACGCTAATAAAATCGAGTTTTAATTTAGGTGTTAACTGTGCCACTACTTAAGGGGATACTTTTTTGTCTCACTTCTTCATTCTAGATTTTTCACTGCTCAACAGATTTTAGCCCAACAAAAGGTTCCTCAGATTCGTGAACTATTATTGTTGTTTTATCCGGGATTTCTCTAAAATAGTCGCACCTATAATGGCCATGACCAAAAAGGGGACAGAGCATGGGTCTCTGGAAGCACAAGCTGCCATCCTCAAATCAAAGACACCCTTCTCCATGGCTCCTATTATTGTTCACCACAACCCTCTCCGTCCTTTTATCTTTCAGGTTGATTCTTCCAATGGTGGTGCCGGTGCAGCACTTTCACAGAGAATGTATTTCCAGTCATGTCTTTATCCTTGTGACACTACTAATGGACCACCCAACCTGTAGTATCTTCCAGGATTGTCACTGCTATAACTCCCACGGTAATCGACTGGACCTCATTCCTAAAGCCCAGTCTGAGCTCACCGCTGTTCTCTCTATACCTCCTGTCGACACTTCATTCCTTCCTCTCTTATCTACAAGTCCTCCAATGGGGTAATCAGTCCAGATTTGTGGGTCACCAAGGTATTAAGAAAATGGCCAAGTTTCTTCAGCGTACCTTCTGGCTGGAGACCAGGAACGACATCAAGGACTTTGTATGGGCCTGTTTGGTATGTGCATGAACCCAGGTAACATGGTCTCTACCATATGGGCTTGTTCATCTTCTTCCTGTTCCATCCAGTCCATAGACATGCCTGTCCATGGATTTCATTGTGGTTCTTCCCCCCTCCCGTGGCATGCTGGTAATCCTGGTCGTAGTTGACCACTTCTCCAAGCAGGCTTATTTTGTCCCTTTGAAAAAACTTCCTTCTGCTGCAGATCTGGCAGATATTTGCATCAGGGAGGTATTCCACCAGCGTTGCTTACCAACACAGATTGTCTCCATCTGGGCTTCCAAATCATTGCAAGATTCTGGAAGGCCTTTGGCACCATTTAAATATTGACCTCCATTTTTCCTCTGCCTACCACCCACAGTCCAATGGTCAGATGGAGATGACCAATCAGAGGTTGGAACAGTTCCTCCAGTGCTATGTCTCCCAGCAGCCAGATGATTGGGTCCAGTTTTTTTGCTGCATTAAAATACAGATGCAGCCACGAGTATCCGAACACCTGCCTTGGAAAATATGGGGCAATCACCTTGTAATGCTGCAACATTTCTGTGAGATTTCTGCAGACAGACATTGGCCCATCGGATTAACACAGTGGGGGTCCCTGGCAGTCCCATTCAAACTGAATGGGACTGTAAGAACCCCCATTGTGTTAATCCGATGGGCCATTAGTATGGCTGCAAAAATCTCATAGAAATGTTGCAGCAACCCTGGGAGATTGCACCAGGGTTTCCAAGGCAAGTGTTCGGATATTCGTGGCTGCATATGTATGTGCATTATCTATGGAGTATGCGCTTCATTTTATAAACAATTTTTCTGGATCTGGTTGATCCCTTATAGAAGCTGATTTGACTCTCATGATTATCATTTTTCCCTGTTTAAATCATGTTGATACTTGTCATATGTATATTTTTCACTTAATGGGACTATGGTTTTAACATTACGTTTTTGCTACAGGCAGTATGGTTTATAGGGACCTATTCTAGTAGCTTCGATAAGTGACTTAGCAAGTATTTTGGGAAATTCTTGAACGAGTTTGCAAGTGCAGCTATTCAGAAAGCTTCGATAACGTCAAACTCGCGTATAAAGTGCTTCTCTCCGATCAGCAGTGCTCCAGCACAGACAAACTGTGTAGGAGCCCAAAAAATGCTTAAACTAAAATTTTTGGAAATATCAAGCTATTCTAGTAGCTCCAAGTGTCAAATTGTGGCTGCAAGCTGCAAGGAAATCGCATGTTCTCATCTGGCCACCTCCAGGGTGGTGAGATGGTATCCGCCATGTGACTTAGGGCTCTATGCAGTAAGCGCCGAAAAAGTGCAATGCCCAAGCTTACCGATTTGGCATGATGTTGGCGATTTTCCCTCTCCGTATGCAGTAAGTGCCGAATCCCTTCAAAATCAAGTCGAAAACATTTCCGTCCACTCTCACGATGATTTGCTGATCACACACAGGTGTATCGGCGTGCATTGCGGGGTGCTGTTAGGTTCGCCAATCAAACTTCTTGCTGAATCAGGCGAAGCAAGCATGTATTGGATAGCGCGGCATATTTAAAGGCAACGTGTACTGTTAATCATTCTCTGTGTTGTTGGGAGTGAGAGAGAGAGAGAGAGACACACAGAGCTGGGCGATTTAATATTTGCAGTATTGACTGAGAGAGTTGTTTTGTATTGTGAGAGGTTTGTCCTTTGTTGTTTTGTTTACATCTTTGTCTTGTTTTGTATGTGTAAGTGTTTAGTGTGATTGGCTTTACATTTGTTTTCTGTTCTTTGTGAGTGCTAGAGGTATGGATGCAAGGCGTGAGAAGAGTGATGCTGGTGTGAGTGGTACTGCTAGACGTGCTAGTACGCGTCGGAGTGAACGTACGGTTCAGGGGAGTGATGTTGCTGGGAGTGCGAGTGCTCTTGCTGGGAGTGCGAGTGCTGTAGCTGGGAGTGCGAGTGCTGTTGCTGGGAGTGCGAGTGCTGTTGCTAGGAGTGCGAGAGCTGTTGCTGGGAGTGCGAGTGCTGTTGATGTGATTGTGAGTGCTTCTGGTGGCTCAGTTGCTGATGGGGTGTCTGGTGGTGGCGTGCTTGCTGGTGGGCAGCTTTTGGAGTCTCTTCCATTGGAAGAAGGAGAGTCCAGTCAGCACCAGCCAAGCTCTGAGCCTAACCGTGCTCGGAAGAAACGTGTGGAGCAGCCACGTAATCCTTGCTTCAATGACAACGAAAACACAGCTCTTGTCACTGGGATTCTGGAGCACTACGACAGTCTGTTTGGCCATTTAGTATGTAAGTCTACCTTTGCATTCATTATTCAAATACATGTTATCGTAGGTCATGTGAGGTGTCATAATATGCAAAAATGGGTCCATAATATCTTGCAATTTAACTATTGTTGTAAACACATATTTTAATCATGCTTTACAACGACAAGAACACTCAGTTGTTCAATTTGTGCAAACTTCATACAATATTAATGCAAGCTTCATTACATGTCTATGTTTACAAGTGAATGCTCATGGGCTACACATATTACACCTAAACAAGCATGTTTGGTATCTCTTGGAACAGCTAGCATTGTAGGAAATGGTTCGTTGTATTAGTAAGAATTAACGTCATATATTTTTTATGTATTTCAAGCGCGGACAAGTTCAGCATCCAAAACAGAAAAGTGGAAACAAATACTACTTGGTGTGGATGCGTGTGGGAATCGTGTCAGGGACCGGAATAATTGTCGCAAGAGATTTGACGATATTAGGGCAAAATTAAAAAGAAAAATACAACAACAACGCTTGCATGCTTCTGGCACTGGAGGTGGCCCGCTAGCACAACATCTCATCTTAACTCCATTGGAGGAGCAGCTTCGGGAAAAATTACTTCCCGTCGTCGTTGAGGGTTTGGCCGGTGAGAGAGATATCGGAATTTATTCGTCAGAATTTCCACCAGGTGAGAAATGTTACTGTACTAGGCGTGTCGTAGGTTACAGTTATTTTCTATATTTCCGCTGCTATTTATACTTTCTTCCCAATAGAAGCATACCTACATCTATATATGTATATATGCCTCTCTCTCTCTCTATATATATATCTATCAATATATATTTATATTTCGTTGTCCTACTACAATCACTAAATAATATATAACGTGGCACTGCGTGCTCATTTGCATGTCATCTCCCACATTTACTTTGCTGCAGTGGAAGCAATTTATGCTGGCCGAATATGGGGAACAACAGGGTTGCACACATGTCTAAGACATGCAAATGAGCAAACATTAATATGTACTGTTGCAGTACATACATATATATAATAGTAATTTATATTTAATTTATTTAACACCTACAAACACGACATTACTGCCTCTTCAAATCATGCATCGAAGATATTGCATGCAACGGCCAACAAACATCACTTGCACTAACACATTTGCTTTTGTTTAGAAAAAGGTCCTTTTTTGCTTCATCTCATATACAGAGAGCATAATGAGGCACACGTTGCATATGTTATGTAATTGTGTTCATAGGTAGCACACTTCAGACTACTATTTAGCTCATTTACCATTGTGTTGAAGCAGCTGCAATTAATATGTCATCACAGCATACACGTGAACTCAGGGGGTGGGGTTGTGCACACAGCCAAAAAACAGGGTAATGTTACGGTCAACTTTGTTGACACCATTTTCTGCTGCTTGAATTAATTGAAAGGTCAGGGTGATTTTAGTTTTTGGGGGAGGGACTACAGTTCTTAAAACCTGGCCAGCTAAACAGAAGTTAATCACACTCATTTGAAATGGTAACTCTATGTACAAATTCACCCACCAAACCATTATGTATTAAACCGTACGTTACACATTCGTTCACTCAGATCTATTGTTCAACTTATATCAACACCACATTATGACACCAGTAGCATCTGTGAGCGACACACTGCATGTGTTGTGTTGTTGAGTGGCAGCCACATTCAGGCCTGCAATAGCTTCTATTAATGTAGCACACATATCCTGTAACAAAAACAATAACTTTTCCAATATTACCTACTTAATGATAAGCATTGTCAACGTTGATCTCATGATAGTGATGTACATTATTATTGTGATATTACTGCACAACATATGCAGGGTATGTCCAATATTCATAATATTTTGCTAACGCATTACTGCATAAACATTGTATATTGTATGTTAGTGAAGTAAAAAGTCCAAAGTACACTGGCATGTACATTGTTATTAAAACGAATAATGTTCAGTATGACACACACATTTTCAGTTCATGAAGTGATGCTGTTAGTTAGCCATAAATACTCAAGATACACTAACTCAATGTTCATTATGTACACATGTCCATTAACAACTGATGTTATTGTTCTATATAGTTGCTCCTGGAGGACATGTGTCACCTGAGACTGAACAAGTGTCTTCACCGGGGTCATGCAGCTCATCGCACCTGGAAGTGGAGTGTATGAGGTGCAGGACATATAATATGTTCATTTATATATGTTATGTTGTCATGTTAATTAATTGTTTTTGACATGTTATTTAAATTGGATCACTTAGTGTCATTGAAAATGAAGTTTTTTAAGAGAACATGTATTGTGTTTGTGATGTAAAGTATCATGTAGGAGTTGTGAGGTTTGAACAACCTTTCATTCATTCTTATTTCACACTGAGTCGAAACATAATTCTTAAGTCAAGGTAAATTTTAATGTGACATCATAAAACGTATGGAAACATGTTAGGTGTTACTTGTTATCACAGTGTATAATTACATAGTAAAACAGCAGACATTAGCATGCCATTTCATCATGTGTTCATTTATTTTTAGAACATGATGATGCCAAAGACACAGAAATGCAATCAAGTGACCATGAAGAGGTTCCTATTCAAAGAGTAACACAGGCCATTCCTCCAGCAAGTAACACATACGCAGCAATAGCAGCTTCTGAAGAAAAAATTGTTGAAGCAGAAAATCGTTGCCATTCAGATCTGATGTCAGTGCACGATAAGATGATATCACTGCAGGAAGAAACGATATCACAATTGTCACATCTCCACAGAGTCTTCATTGAAGTTCCTAAACAGATACAAAAATTAAACACGACATTAGAAGCAGTAGTTGTTCAGCTAACCCAAGCTAATCACTTGAGAATGACTACAACTGCACATCATTTCAACTTTAACCCATCAGAGGAAGGATCTTTAGATGCTGCTACTTTTTCACCCCATGCATCTGATCTTCATTCCCCAGGTCGGGATGTTACCGGTACAGTAGCTGAAAGTTCTGTGCATGTACCTCTCAACATCCAACCGCTGCCATCTGTAGAAAATCTAGAGCTGACACCTACAAAGGAGGCACCAAAAAGAAAAATGCACAAGCAGTTACTACTGACCAGTTTTTGGAAACAAACTAAAAAACACAAACATGAAAAGGAGCAAGCATCAGTTGTGCACTCTGTACCAACTTGTTCACAAGTGTCACAGGCCACAAGCCCTGCCCGTGAAGTGTCACAGGCCACAAGCCCTGCCCGTGAAGTGTCACAGGTCACATGCCCTACCCGTGTAATGTCACAGGCCACAAGCCCTGCCCATGAAGTGTCACAGGCCACAAGCCCTGTACGTGAAGTGCCACAGGCCAGTCAAACTGGCCCTGTTTTGCTTAAAGTTGTAGCCAAATGGAAAAAAAAAACCCAACAGACAACAAGCAGGCCTGTGACTCGGTCTCAAAAGGAAAAAAAATAATAAATGTTATAATTAAGTAAATCTGTATTTGGCCTTGTTTTGTTGACTTGAGATTATCTAATGAATATTGTATGTATGATCAAGACCTGTTGTTTCCAAACATTCAAGTATGTCCTTGTACACGTGAAGGTTTGGATATGTTCACAGTCCGAATGAATACATAATGTAATTAATATTTATGTATTAATCATCTGTTTAGTAATGGTCCAACATTACACACTTGCAATGTTTTGAGAAGCTGACATTCACTTAGCTGCAAAAGATTGTATTTGGGTGTGTTTGGTAGGTAATTTAGGTAATCATTGCATGTTAATAGTATTCACATGCAAGTTAAAATAAATATATATATTTAACTGCTAACATTCTACATTTCAGTTTTGTGCAGGATGAACTGTCAAATATTACTTACCTTCACCTTCCTTGAAGCTTCTTAATGTTGGCCTTTCATCATGTACTGCACCGACACACTTTATTCGAGCAAATGCCCAGTTTGTACCTGGCAGATACCTGGAATCCGCCGCTGCTCACCTCTTGCATGCTTCGTTGCGTTTGCCTTCCCAGCCACGGTTCATACCTGGCTGACGGGGGCCTGATCTGTTAAATGATAATGATCAGGATTTACTAGGCTGCAATGCTTCGCTTGTCCACCAGATGGCATAAACTCATCACTTGTAAAGCGCCGAATCAGTAATGTGTGGGCTTGCAGTTGTTTCGTTTAAAAAAAGATACTGTACCACAGTGTGCTATTGTAACTTGGCCTTGAGACTGAAGGAAGACGTTGCAATAAATGTATCAATTTAGGCTTTACATACTGTATTAAATAAAGACAAAGACCATTTTCGCTTACACTATTCTCCAGAGACCCACCCGCCATGAGTGTTCAAATGCAGCCCGTGTTCCAAAAACCTGACAGAAGTTATGCTTATTTGATATGGGACGCTATTAATGCAACAGAGGATAAGATGGCAACAGTTGTTCAAATTTATCAGTATTTTATCGAAAACTATGACTTTTACAAATTTTCGCCAACTCCTCATTTGTGGAAGCGTGCAATAAGGAAAAGGTTATGTAGTGACCCCTGTTTTCACCGTATTGAGCCCCAATTTGTTGGAGGGTATTGGTGTGTGTCACAGGGTTTTTCCCGTATCTATGATCATGGAGGCGGCAAAAGGCGAAGGGTCGTGTTAAAACCAACTAAGAAGCGACAGTCCCTGCCAAGCAATGCGCCAGAACCAGAACCAGCACCAGCTTCTAATGATGGTCCCGCCGTCAGTGACAACCCTGAGACAGAGTCGGATTTCGCGGCCAGTTTTGATGAAGCTTGCATGTACCTAAGCGATTTCCCGCCTCACCTGCTGACTACAGGTGGGCTAGTCCCGCTGCAAACTATCGACGTGGGTGATGATGAAAGCTGGACTGGCAGTGGCCCGCCGGCGCAAGCTGAATGGGAAATTCAGTAATACAGTATGGTGAGTACTGTATTGTTGCCGTATTATTTTGGTGGGGCTGGCTGGGTACTGTACTTCTTTAGTGGGCCGACCATTACTGTACATTAAAACTTTTCATTTTGTTTTTCCTCAGAAAAGAAAACGGCTAATGGGGGGATTTCGATGGATAATATTGTGCTGTACAGTATGCTGATGTTTTCCGGCCGAACAGTATACTGTTTAATAAACCCGAATAAATAAAACTATGCATTTATTCTACAGTACATGTTCAGTAAATTACTGCACATACTGGGGGCGAGATGTGTTTGCAGCAGAGAGAGAGATTTAATAATATTGTACAGTGAGCAGGGGGTTCCCTGAGCCAAAAATTAATGCTCAGGGACCCCCCCTGCTCCTGCTCAATATTATTAAAAATACAGAAAATGCTGCGTCATTACCATAGCGGATAGCCGCTAAGGCAATGAAGGGGTTAACCCACCGTGCCCGCTTTATTGTGTGTAGTGGGGATGGGTGAGGGGGTTATTTGGCCCTTGGTGTGAGTTTAGGACTTGCGGGAGGGGGGGGTTGCGGGTGCACTTAACCCCTTCACGACCGTAGCAGTTAATACCGCTATGGTCATGAAGGGGTTAAGCCCTCCCGCTACCCCCCCCGCAAGCCCTCCCCAACCATCGTTGGGGCTAATACCCCATTCACCCACCCTCCCGCAACCCACAATAAAAAAATACACACACACAGCAGCCGCCAAAAAATAAATAAATAAATCTAAATAAATAAATGACAATAAATACATTTGAAATACAATTTTATTGATAGTGTAGATGTGCAGGGGGTCTCCGGAGCTGAATTGCGTTGGTTTTAGGTCTGGGGACCCCCCCTTTAGGGGGTGCCGGTATCCCTCTGCGTTTAAAGGCCCCGATCACGTGATCGCGGCCTGTAAACCAAGCAGAGCAGAGGGATACCGGCACCCCCTAAAGGGGCCTGTATCTCGGGGGGCACGGGGTCCCCAGACCTGAAACCTGTGCGCTTCTGCTCTGGAGACCCTCTGCACATGTACAGTATCAATAAAACACATACAATATACAGTATAAATAAACACTCGTTCTTTACCTTAGCGGCTATGCGCTATGGTAAAGAAGCATCATTTCTGT
>WSYH01006789.1:0-36118 GCA_036426205.1 Ascaphus truei
GTCATCAGAGCCCTGCTGGCCACATACTCGTCCGCCATCCTCGCAGCATCCACATGGGTTTTTGGTTTGTGGTCAATGACCCATGCCCTCACGTCCAAGGGAAGCTGCTGCAGTAGCTGCTCCTGGAACATCAAGTCCAGTAGTGTACTGTATGGAACTTGGTGATCCTGTAACCCTCTACCCACTGGGTCCCCTGCAAAGCCATGCGGGCTCCATAGTCCACATAGGATTCCCGAGGGTATTTCTCCCCAGTCCAGAACTTGCCCCTGTAGGCTTCTAGGGTGAGGGCATACTGTGTGAGCAGAATACTTTTTATATGACCGTAGTCATCGGCATCCACGCGTGGAATATCCTGCACAGTCCGCTTGGCTTTACCGGACAACAATGGACACAGTCTCGGCACCATGTCCCGTCGTGGGACCCTGACCGGAGACACTGCATTTCAAAGTCATTGAGAAAGGCATCTATCTCATCCGTGCCATCCACGAACTTGCTGAAGCTGTGGTGGTCCACCTGGGGAATATCCTGTTCCCCGTTGACAAGGTGGGTGTGGGGCTTTTCCGTGCACTGCGGCCAGCATCTGTATAACCTCCGCTGCTGTAGCCTTTTCTCCCCATGCGGTCAGGAGTGCTGTGAGCCCAGAGGCGGTAAGTCCGGTAGCCGCAGTGACTACCTCCTCTGCACCCGCTGGCTCCATGCCACCATTACTCAGGCGGTCACTTGTTCCCTCCCCACGTCCTTGCAGCCCCAGAGCTGGATCGACCTCCTGCACTCCGGGCTGATTGGTGTCCGCTGCCACAGCAGCTACGGGGCCAGGCCCCTCTTTTGGAGCTATTCTGGCTTCATGATTCTCCAAGTCCTCCTCCAGTTGCGGCTTTGACCGACCGTCTGTCGGCAATCCATACAGTAGCCCTCACATCTCTCCACGATCCGTGCTCGGTCCCAGGATCGGAACCTTCCTGAAAGGTTAATCATGGTGTGATGTTGGCACAGGGGTTTGGGCAAAGGGCAAGGTGAATTATCTGTGCTCTTGTGAAGCGTGTGTAAGTTACCACTTGTCTGGGAAGCTCGCAATCTATGATTTTCCCCCACTATGTTATAGAATCCCACAGGAGACTATACCATAGGCTCAGTCAGCATCCCACCGCTGCCACCAGTTAATATATAAGCCTGTCACGGTAGACCACGTCTTACCAACAAATAATACTGGGATTCTGGACTAAGCAGTACAAGGCGGGTAAAATAAATTGTAATTTATTTCCTTTTAAGAGAAACACACAATACTTCACAATTACAGTAAATATACACTTACTGGGATGGGGAAACGAAATAAAATGTCCACTGAACGAACCAGTCTCTGGGCAGGTGCGCAATGTGAGCCGTGCGACAGTCCTTGGTCGGAAGTATTTCGTAATGTCCTTACAGGATTCGTTCGGGAATCCTTAGCTCAAACGAATTCTGGAAGAGGGGTGCCATTCATCATTATGGTGTAGTTAACCCCTCACACTCCAGAACCGCTGACGCTTTACTTGAACGCTTCTTGGTAAAATCTGAGATGAATCTGCCTGGGACTGGGCTGCAGGCATTTTTATAGGATTAAGGGTCCTATACCTAACATCTACACCCAATCCTCTTGTGGGAATACCTTCTCCCGCCTATCCCCGACTTGCCAGGAGTTCGTAGAACGGGCAGAAGTTGCTTCCCTGTCTGATATGAGCATGCGTGAATCTCGCACCTGAGCTGCTTAGCATACCGGGCCCAACCCCTTTCCTGGCGACAGTAAGCCAGGGGTTTGGCTACCAAGTGTGAAGTACCCATACTTTGCACCGGTATCTGGTACTTAACAGTATCCCGGCCATCCTAGCACCTAGGGTCTCTGAGGCTTTTCAACTCCGGACTTCTCTAGACACTGGGGCACCACCTTTGCAGGGTGCCCTTTGAAGTCCAGAGATGAAAAATCCCTCAGCTCATTCATCCATAACATGTGGGCATGCTAATGGATTCATTGCCGGACCGGCGGAAAGGGTTTCCTGCCTTTGCATTTAAAACTCCATTGAAATACAGTATGTTTATAAAGGTATGTTCTGCATATGTAACAAATATAAAATTCATATGTATGTTCATGGTACATGCGTAACTAACTGCACTCCAAAAATTAGAGTGCTAGCTCTTTCCTAGCGCAAGTTATCCACTTAATTGAATGGGCTCTGTGATGTGGTTTGCGGTTTGACCTATACTTGGTCTAGGTTACAAGCCGGCATACAATGTATCCATGCTGGCTTTTGATCGGTAACCACAGACTCACGCCAACAATTCAGCTTATGTGGATAACGAGACCGCTGGATACATTTTGACAAGACGGCACTTTAGCTAGACCGCAAACCACTTATCCAATTGACTTTGCGGTTTAGAGGTCTACGGCTTAGGAAGTGATACCCATCTTCAAATCAGCCACTTATTCACAGGCACGCTTCTTCACTTAGCGCTTGGTTCAGCGCTAGAAGCTCCCCCTTGTGTTACAAATACAGTTAGCACATTTTCATTCATTTAACTGCAGCTAGCTTCAGAGCTGAAAAACAGGGACAATAAAGGTTGTGTAGGGGAAACCAGGCTGATGGGTGAAATACATTTTAACCCCTTCTGTCCCAACACGGTTTAGTGTTAACCAGCCGGGCATAATACCTTTATTATTGGCATGGTTAACCCTCTCACCGCCACATTGTCCGTAAGCCGTGGTCCAGGAGCAGAGAGGGTAGAATGGTAGCCGAGGTCAAAGGGTTGGAGATAGTAGGAATCCACAGTGAAGCCAAGTTCAGGACTGGAGACAGGACTGGTCCAAGCAAGCTAGGGTCAAAGCACGAACAGAACAGGAACAAACGAACAGCAGCGAGCACAACGCATAAATAGAAGTTTATGCTCAGCAATGAGGAAGTGGGAGAGCCCAGTATAAGAAGGGCAAGGATCCAATCAAAGGACAGGGGTGTAAGGGAATTCCTCCAATGGTGGTGCACTGAGAGAGAAGTAGGGAATCTGAATCAGGTGTGTGCATTCCAGTGGTCAGCTGATAGCTGGTTCAGTGACGTACGCATGGGAGGTGCGCAACGCGGCCTGATGACACGTGACGGCGCGGGTGTGTTGCGTCCCCGCCGGGGTCGCACCTCCACGCCTCTGCCACTACGTGTGAGCACAGCTCCAAGCATGCGCGGCCCGGCATCCCTACCACGTGACGCGCCTGAGGGGACCTTACATGACCCCAGCTTGGAGCGCATGAGGCTCCGGGCATCCAAGTCTAACGCAGACAGTGGGTCAGAACAGTTCAAATGGCACCGCGGGCTCTTATATAGAGAGCAGACGGCTATGGGTCTAGATAGGGTCTTAACCAGTAGGCGACAGTTAGTGGTACCGAGGGAGTATAGGCACCAGTTGTTACCGGTAGCCCACTCGATTCCACTAGCGGGGCATCAGGGGGTCACTCGGGCGAGAGCCCGGCTGTTACAGCATTACTACTGGCCGGGGGCAACAGGGGCTGTGGCAGATTTCTGCCGCTCCTGTGATGCCTGCCAGTGAGTAGGTAAGGAGGGGGATCGGGTGAGGGCACCCCTGAACCTATTACTGGTAATTCGGGAACCTTTCCAGAGGGTGGCTATGGACATAGTGGGACCCTTCATGATCCCCAGTTGGTCGGGCAAGCGTTACATTCTCACGGTGGTGGATTTTGCCACCCGGTACCCTGCGGATGTAGCACTTGCCTCCATCGATGCTAGGGCAGTAGTGAAAGCATTGCTAGTTATATTCACTAGAGTAGGTTTCCCTAGTGAGATGCTAACCGATCAAGGGTCACAATTCATGAGTGAATTGCTATAGTGTCTTGGAACGCGTGCGGGGTGAAGCACCAGCGCACGACCCCTTACCATCCCCAGACCAACGGTCTATGTGATAGGTTTAATAGTACCCTGAAGCAGATTCTGCAAGCTTTTAAAGAAGCTGAAGGGAAGGACTGGGAGATTTACCTACAGCATTTGCTGTTTGCATACCGAGATATCGCAAGAATCTACCGGGTTCTCTCCCTTTGAGCTAGTATATGGTCGCTGGGTACGGGGACCTCCTGACCTATTCCATGAGGGATGGGAAGGGGAGACTACTAATACGGATTCATCTGTGCTCCAGTATGTAGTAGATCTCAGAGACCGGCTAGAAATGCTTATGGGGTGTGCACAGGCTAACCTCAGGGAGGCTCAGACCAAGCAGAAAGCTTGGTATGACCAGAATGCCCGTAACAGATCATTCATCCCAGGACAGCAAGTTCTTGTTCTAAAGCCCACTCGGCAGAACAAATTAATGACTGCCTTGTCTGGACCGTACATGGTTCTGAGAAAGATGAATAAGTGCAACTATGTTGTACAGTTAGATGGAGAGACAGGAAGAACTAGGACCTATCACATTAATATGCTAAAGGAGTATTTTTCACAGAGTGTGGCAACAGTGCTGGCTATTTGTAGCCCACCGATGGGGGACCCGGAGAGCAATGCTCTGCCTGACCTCCTAGGGGAATCTAGGCAGGGGGCACCATAGCGCAGGTAGAGATAGGGTCCAAGCTCAGCGCACAGCAGAAGGTACAGGTGAGGGTTATGCTAGAGCAGTATAGGGTTCTGTTCACGGACAAGCCGGGCAGAACACATATCACCGATCACCTGCTGAGCTGCGACCTCTGCATAAGCATGCCTATCGGGTATCGGCAGAGGTGAAGGGCAATATAGAGAGTGAAGTAGTGGAAATGCTGGCCCTAGGGGTAATTGTTCCACCCCAGAGCCCTTGTCCTAGTACCTAAAAAGGGCGGGACCACCCGCTTCTGTGTGGACTACCGGCAGCTCAATGCAGGAACGCTTCCAAGAAAAGGAGAGATGGAGCACAGCTGAAGATAAATAAGATAAATAAACCCAGGTCCCACTCTCCCAAGCAGTTTATTTATCTTCAGCTGTGCTCCATCTCTCCTTTTCTTGGATGTCTGATCATTGTGGAGTAACGGCAGCACGCACCCACGGAGGAAATTCCACTGAAGACCACACAAATGTGAGTTATTCCAACCTACTTACCTGAATTATCAATACTTGCCCAACCGATGTCTATGTCTGGTCACTAGACAGTGAAGGTCCCACATCATTCCAGTGGGATCTTTTCCAGCTATTCGGTACCTAGTGGAAGTGGTTTCATTTCAGGGTTGGAGTATTTTGGTCTGGATTATCTGGGACCTCCAGGGGACACTATACAAAGCGCTTATGCCCATGGACTATGCAGCCAGAGGCTCATGTTTGAGCACCATACAGCTTTTGTGATCCAATGCAGGAACGCTGTCAGATGTTTATCCCATGCCCCGCATGGATGAGCTGTTAGATGGCAAAGGGCAACGCGCCGCCGGCTGCTCCTCCAAGGCACTGCTGCATTCCTCACGGCTCTCTTAGTGGCTCAGGTTAAAGCTCCCCACCAAAAATATGCCCAGGTGGGGAGCCGAAAACAGCTGACCACTGCCATTCTGGCCCCTCTGACTGGGCCCTCAACAACATCTGTGGCGAGAGGGAAGGTGCACGGACCGCAGGAAGCACCGCAGAGCTCACAGAATCCATTGATGTTTTACTCCAGAGGGACCAGGTGAAAGGCCCCCTCCCGTTCACGACCTCACTTAAATATGACCCCTCTTAGCCTGCCCCCTGTGCTACCCAGCCCAACCATAACACTTAAGAAACAAGGGTGGTTGGGTGGTGAGTGACAGGCCCACTTGCCATGAGGCCCAAGCACTTGGGCCGTCAGCATGAGAAAATAATAGATACCCATATACATCTTAGGGGGATTTAAAGAGACAGGATTTAAAGGGCAAGGAAGAAGGAAGCAGCACCCAGCCTGTCAAGGTAAGTCACCCACTCAGTCACTGTCACCCACCCAGTCACTGTCACCCACCCAGTCACCCAGTCACACTAACTCACCCACCCAGACACCCAGTCACTAACCCACCCACCCAGTCACTAACCCACCAAGTCACCCAGTCACTAAAAGTCACCCACCCACCCAGTTACCCACCCAGTCACCAACCCACCCACCAATGTCACCCACCCAACCCAGTCACCCACCCAACCCAGTCACCCACCCAACCCAGTCACCCACCCACCCAGTCACCCACCAACCCAGTCACCCACCCACCCAGTCACCAACCCACCCAGTCACTCACCCACCCACCCAGTCACTCACCCAGTCACTCACCCACCCAGTCACTCACCCAGTCACTCACCCACCCAGTCACTCACTCAACCAGTCACTCACTCACCCAGTCACCTGTCTTTTGTTGAAAATATAAAAATAAACAGATTGCATTGTGATGTGTTTTTCCGTATTACAATAAGAAGAAAACAGTTAAGTAAAAGTTGCGCCCTAAAAAAAATAATTTTCATGGTTGGTGCGCTATGGGTTGGGGGGGGCTGCTCCTTTAATTTGTCCTGGGCCCCATGATTTCTGTTGGCGGCCCTGTAAGTGATTGTCATTGTTTGATCCATATACACATGGTGTACATTACACATTTGTACAGTCTGCAAAGGAACATGTATCTGATAAACGCATTACTTGTATTAATTTACACTGCTAAGAAAAGAGATTACCTTTGTTTTATATATTTACCTAAATCATTGACAATGTTCAAGCATTAATTAGTCTATATTATATTGCTGTCATATTATTTATGCTCTTAAAACAGAGTCCCCAAAACAAATGCTTCACATAATAGTCACTCATTCTATGTTCCATTCAATAGTCCCATATATTGGGCTTCATGTATCAGCATTTGTTAAGGAAAGAATGAAATCCGATTATCTTTAGCACTTTAAATGACTTTCTGATCCTATTGTCATAACTATAAATCGCATAAATATCGATCGCTTTTTTTATGCATTAATTAGTCTCTCTCTTTTTTTCTTTTTTTTAATCTATGAACATAAATGCAACCACACATTTAATGTGTAAAAACATCGTCTTGTTGGTCTCGGAAGCAACAGATATATATGAAGAGACGGTAAAAAGACGCCAACGCTTTAATATCTGCCATTCAAACAAAGACCACACGGTGGCAGTATTGCTTTAGAATTGACCTCTATTCTGGAGACCTGGATTTTTCACATGATCTGAATCAGACAAAGGTTTCAACTCCAGATATGTGTTACATACGTTTTGTGGATTTCCTTAAATATAATTGGTGAATTAAATCCAAATCATTAGGACTCTAGCATCACTTCTCAAATCACACATATGTTTACTTAGGTGGGGGCTGAAACTGCCAGAGATGCCACATGTCCCATACAAACTATACAGGGGAAAAGGCAGCAGCACCAAAATAAAGGCAACAAAACACAAATGTATAACACACATTAATAAGAAACTCTTTGGTCTTCCTTACTTTTGTGAACTATATTTCTAAATCAAGCTGTTCTATTAATTTAATATTTTTTTTTTTCACAGCCTCTCAAGTTGGAATCTTATCTTAGACCTGTGCCCTTAGTTATCATTGTCACGGAAGGCCAGAACGTCACCACGGTATCAAGGCACCAGACAGGACAAAGCAGTTAACTAAAGAGATTTTATTCTGGCGGAGCCAGCACCGCACAACATCACAAAGCGCTTACACTCTCCAAAACGGGAATACATTCCTCAATGCTCCACCTCACATCCGCAGAGGCCCTGTTCGCTTTCTTGTGGAGGGGCCGCTGTCACGGGAGACCAGGTCTTTTAACACATTTATACCGGGATCATTCAATAGGCAAAATAAGGCAGTGAAATAAAATGGGGTTTATTTGATAAAAACCTCGGAAATACAACAAACTCAAAAGACAGAAATAAACACACTTACTGGGGTCTGGGGATTGAGATCAAGCCTTTCCTATGTGCAGGGTGTGACGGGCAAGGGTAACCAGGCTATATAATAAAGGTTAAGCCCTATGGTTACCCTTGGGTCCCTGGCAGCTAGCCAGCACTATAATGGATGTATAAATAAATGCGCAATAGAGGGCTTAACAATAAACCAGAAATAAACCAGTGAAGGTGATGTGCTAGTGATTAGGTGAACAAATCACTCACATAAACATCTGCAGGAGGATGGTCTGATCACGTGAATGTCTCTCTTAAAAGACACATGGAGAGTACATAGCATAATGCAGTTTAATGCACGAAACAGATGGATTTAAATTGGGGAAAGGCACACTCACATTCTCCCAAAGATAAAATCGCAACGAGTGCTTTAAAGGGCACACTCTCGCCACTCTGAGACTTCCGAACAGCTCTGGAACAGGAAAGGTGATGATGTTAGTCCCTGCTATCCGCCTCGATGCTCCGATCGGCGTTGTGAAGACGGCACTTCCGCATCTGTTCGCGCAGCAGGTGCGGTGGTTCACGGGGGACAGTGCTTCCTTGCCAGCTACAGAATCAGCTACGGAGTCTCCAGAGGGACAAAAACCCTACTAGTTTCGCCTATTGACACGTAGGTAGGTGTAAATACCTGTTCTCCTGTGACACATGTACATTTTTGTACTTAGCAAGCTGGCAGTTCTGGTTCATATTTTCCTCCAAGGCAGCTGCACCGCCATCTACTATTTTTTCTCCTGTGACACAGACCATCTAGTGACTTGTGTCGATAAAGCTAAGGTCGGCTTTTCAAAATTGCTCTGTTCGAAATAGCAGAGAAACCGGATTCTTTTTGAAGCCTGAAAAGTTTGCCCTCCAGAGACTAAGGGGAGGGGGTTCCAAATGCGCACAATCTCACCAGAATTGGAAATATATAAAGAGAACAAGAGACACACAATAGTGTAATATTGTATATAGCAGTATGAGCAGAGAAAGTATTGCACTCACATTTGGTGAAAACAAGCGGGCATTTCGGTTTAACCACACTGGTGTTGCAGACTCTCCGTTATCAGGACACCTCTGATGATGTATACCGTCTCCAGCAGCAGGACTCGCAGTGTCGTGCAGGCTCACCGGTAGCAGGATATTCTCAATGGGACAGATGAAACACAAATAGTGTAATACTGTATATGTGAGTAACAATTGAATACTAGAGCAAAATGTGCACTCACATTTTATGTGAAAATAATTAGCTTTTGGTTGTTAAAGTAACCAACTTCAGAGAGTGGTTCTGGAATCACAGGATACTTCCAGTTTAGAAAGGAAAAGGACGCAGGGGAAAAGGAAATAAAATCTTTATGTGATAAAAGCTAAAAACAACTGTACCCAGATTACCAAAAAACGCTACACTGAAACAACTGGATCCCAACTCTCAATACACCCCAGTGATGGCCATACACCAGGGGATATCACATAGAGGAGGTACAGCGCTCCAGACAGCTCCCAAGGGTCTAGTGCAGTCTGTGCAAATGAGAAAATAATGTCCCAACGCGTTTCGTCTAATAAGACTTCTTCCAGGGGGTTTCTAAAAGTCCTGCTGTCCTTTCCCTATAAGTACATTTAAAATTTGCGCCTTTTTTCCGTCTTCCATTGGTTGCGCACTGCGTTCCATTATCAGCTAGTGCGTTCCATGCTGTGGCGCGACGTTGCGTGTATGACGTCATCTCATACACATGCTGTAGATGGTGTATGAACTGCCTGCGTTCCACACGCGGCCAATGAGGGGGTGAGGTGAGTAACACAGATAAGGATAACATCCTCACATATATTGCCTGCCCTATGCATGTCTAATAATCGCAATATATGGTTTAAAGGCACAATAAGAACACTGCACTTAAAAGCATTAGATCAATATATCACATGCACTATGTGTGCTTGCAATGGGCATTGCTTAGCTAGAAACCCTAATGTCAGTACATTGTTAAAAGAGCCAAACCCACACATTAGTTATTTGCTAAAATGGCTCTAGTATATTAATATGAACAAAGGAAATAAATGGCGATGGGGTCCAGGTTCGCCCCAAGCTACGCCAACCTGTTTATGGCCATCTGGGAAGAAGAGAAGATCTGGCATTGTGGCGAGCTTGTAGCGGACCTGGTCCTTTGGCGCCGTTTCATTGACGATGTGTTTCCAATATGGAGGGGGGGGGGTCAGGAGACTCTTGTAAGCTTTTTGGACTCTTTAAATATCAATGAGAGTAATTTAAAGTTCACGAGTAATTATAGTCAGTGCAGTTTAAACTTTTTAGATCGTGTGATCTTCATAGAAGAAGATATCATTAAAACTCAAACGTATTTTAAGGACACTGATAAAAACAACTATATACTTAGATCAAGTTGTCATCTGCCTAGATGGTTGGATGGTGTCCCATCTGGGCAGTTCACAAGGCTAAAGAGAAACTGCAGTGACAAAGAGACATTTCATGTACAAGCTAATCAGCTGAAAAACAGGTTTATGAAAAAGAAATATAAGGAAGAGAAATTAGATGAGGCCCTGAAGAGAGTAGATGCAAAGGATAGGAAAGACCTGTTAAAAACTAAGGTTAAAACAACAACAAGAAATGAGAAATTTGACTTTGCCTTCCTAACTAATTATAGCGGGGAGGCAAATGAAATAAGAAATATCGTTGGTAAACACTGGGGTATACTCAGGAACGACCCAATCCTCGGGAATGTGATCCCAGAAAAAACAAACATTATCTTCAGGAAGGCTAGTAACCGAAAAAATAAATTAGCACCAAGTGCTTTAAAAAGAGAAAATCTCGGGGGGGCGTGTCCGGCACGCCAGAGAAGATGGACGTGTGAGAGCTGAGCTCCGCCGGCCCGCGCGCATAAACCGCCATACTGCACCGACACACTTTATTCGAGCAAATACCCGGTATGTACCTGGCAGATACCTGGAATGCGCCGCTCCTCACCTCTGACAAGCCCCGTTGCGTTTGCCTTCCCAGCCTGGGTTCATGCCTGGCTGACGGGCGGCTGATCTGTTAAATGATAATGATTAGGATTTAATAGGCTGCAATGCTTCGCGTGTCTACCAGATGGCATAAATTCATGAATTGTAATGCAGTATATATATATACTGTGCAGTATTGCAGCCAGCGGGAATAAAATGCTTCAATCCCTGCCTGGAAATACCCAATGCACTCGGGACAGAAACAGTACACAGACCTCAATAACCCGTATAACCGAATTCGTGGGACCTACGACGCTCGAATAAAGTTGTGTCGCCAGTGCAACCAGCGCCCTTCACCCCACCCCCCGACCCCAAAACATAAAACCCCTAGCAGGATAAACACCCCGCAATGGCTGCCGAAAGCAAAAAGCGCCGCCGGCCATGGGCTCAATAACTTCTTTTCGCCATCTCAGCGTAGCTCGGAGCTACCCCGAAACCAAGAGCGCGGCCGGTGCAACAAACACGAGGCCCTAAGCAGCAGGCCGCGGCCCTAGAACAAAGGGAGCGAGCGCAAAGCCCAGAGACTATTCCAACAAGGGATTCATGCAAAGATCTGATGAAGGGCATGCTAGACAAAACTGCACACTTCTATACAGCAAGACCTGAAGGCTGCCGTAACAGAAACTGAGGCACGAAATAGCAGGCCTCGTGAACGGACGACAAACCTAGAAAACTAAAATGGAGGAATCTCTCCAGACAAAACAGCTGCAGACAATGATGAAATCTTCCGGCTAGGAATGAAGAGATTAGATACCTGAAAGATAACCTCGGGACCAGGAAAACCCGGCCGAGACGACGACAGACCCTGTGGATCCGCGGAATTCCAGAGGGGATCCAGTCAGATCAACTAAAGCATACCTCCTGGGCTCTTCTCCTCGCTGTGCGCAGGACCCTGGACAAAAAGGACTTTGAGATGGATGGGGCCCATGTTGCCCTCGGGCCAAGGTCAGACGACCGCAAATAAGACCAGGGACACCATAGTCCGGGCTACACCACTACACCACCAAGAGAAAGCTTATGGCAGCCGGCAGGGAAGAAAGATCCCGCTCACCTACCAAGATGACCATCTGGAAATCTACAATGATTAGCAAAGCAAATATCAAAAAGGGATGGACTAATAAAACCCCTGACCACGCCTCTCAGAGACAATGGGAATCAAGTACAAAGGGGGGTTCCCATTTAAACTAATAATAATCAGAAATGGGAAGAAACATGTCGTTAGACACCTGCTGAGATGTCCAGACTGTGCGAAAGCAGTGGGCCTGTTCTCCCCCCCCCCCCCCCTTCGTGGAATGCGATCCAACCGACTCCCATGAACAGGAATGAAGTGGTCCTCATCAAGGATTAAATGACGCAGAGCACCTCCAGGTCGAAAACAAAGAAACTAAGGCATACAAAACGAATCTTTCTGTTTCTTCTGTTCTCCCCAGTTTCAGCGCATAGTGACACAAGACGCCACAACGAGGACTCAGAGATTCTGCCCATAACCAAGCGACTAATAAGACAGCCAGCCACAACGAGGAACACCTAGTAACAGAGGAGACGCCGTAACCTAACTGTAGCGTGAAACTAAGAAGACCAGCCGCCAAACCGGATTGTCCACGATGAAGAGGCCGCCTCATACCCGCCAAAGGAGCTGCCGCAAACCCGCCCACAAGAGCTGTCAGCCGGAGCCGTATTATTTAAAAGGCCTTCTATTATGGAGGTGGGGTCACTGATTGCGGGAGGGGGGAGGGAATAGAATCTTACATGAGGGCCAAAGGATCCATCGGGAACCCACATGGGCCCCCTCTACTTCCCTCACGCCTCCAATCCTCACCACCCCAAGAGTACAGCAGCCGGCACCAACCTCAAGACACATAAGCCCTATATGAGATCTGGCCAAACAGTGGCCACACGCAGTAGGGCAAACGCGCCCCCCAGAAACTGAAGACATTACCCCTACAAGCAGCATCCGCGTTCCTGGTAACACGCCCATGCGCAATGCATACTGAGTCCTTACGAGTCTTAAAAAAAAACCTAATAATGACACTAAGCTGTAGTAAGGACTGAAGCGAGAGTTGCACGAGAGCTATCCCCCATCCCTATAATTCAAAATGACTCGGAGATTTATAGAAGCCCACCCCTATCTCACCCCTACCCGTTTTCCCTCCTGTCCCCTCTCCCCCCCCCCCAGCCACCCCCCCTACACATTTCCCTCTCCCTACACCCCCACGTCAATATCACATAACTCCCCCCTCCCCACCCTTCCTCCACCGCCCTCGTACTCCCTCCCCCCCCTCCACTATCCCCCCTTCGAAACTGAACGAATCACCGCAGACATCGCTGCATCCGGAGCTTCCCCCACTGCCTGCCAACCCAACAAAGACCGACGAAACAGAATGACAAGAAGGGCTAAGGAAGAACAGCAGGGTCCAGTAACCACCGTTTGCGTCGCTCTGTGTCTTGCCTCACGCACACTATTATCACATGCAACCTCAGTGTAAAAGCTAGGAACTAGCAATGTTAGACTAATTGTACATCACGTCAGCACCACCCAAACGCGAGGCCCGCCCCCCCCCCTCCCTATCCCCTCTCACCCCCCCCCCGTCCTTGTCCCCCCACCACCTCTTTGCGATTGCCCCCCGCGTGCCCTCCGCCCCACCAAACTTCGGACCTGCCGAGGTGTGCACCCGGGTTCCCCCCCGCGCACATCCAACAGCTCAACCCGGGCTCTAGTAAATAAAACATTACAGCCTAACAGATGGAATTGTGGCCATACAAACCGCCAGGAATTACATGTATGGATAAACAAACCCGCGTTATACAAAAGGCATATCAGTACGTAAATCACATGTCCCCCACTGAAATGATAAACCCATGGTATCTTCAAAACATACCCAGGAAGGAGGTTTTTTCTCTCCCCCATCCCCCCCACTTCTCCGGCCACCCAACCAACCTTCACCGCCATGGAAACACCCTCTCCCCCCACCTCCACCCGCCGGCAGACAACCCACCCCACGCACCCCCCCCCCCCCGCCTCCCCTACCCGTCAGTGGCGAGACCCTAACGCCCGAAAGGGACGTAACCTGGGGACGCCATGCGCGATCCCCATAACGTACAATTTCGATGTGACTCACTGTCCCCATTACTGAAGGACCATAAATATAGGCCCTGAATGCGAAACCCAAACCAGTACAGGGAGGCCCCCCCCCTTCCTAACCCCACCCCATTTTTCCTGCCCCCGCTCCACCCCTCCCCTTACAGCTCCCGTCCGGCCTCCCCCTCCCCCCCCTCCATCAACTCCTTACCCCTGGACCTTCTTATACAATACAATCATGAAGATCCAGCTCCAGATCCTAGACAACCAAATCGAACTGTGAAGTGTTAAAAGAATATATTGCAACGCCAACATTAGAATGTTAACAACCACATTTCCTAGGGGGGCTGACAATAACTCCAATAAACAGTCGTCCAAACCTATGACGCAAAGATTCTCACACCTCCCCCCCCCCAGCCGCCCCGTGGAGACACCCCCCCCTCCCCCTCCCCAATTTCAACAATGTCATAAATATAGATGTATGTGAAATATGCCTGAGCTTTCATACCCAGCAAAGATGGAGGTAAATGTGGAACTGTGAATGAATGGGCTTGTCACTGACCAAACTAAAGATCCCGGACTCTACCATCCGCTATTCCCTCCTCTTATCCCCCCTACTTCTTCGACGCCTCCTCCACTCCCCCTCTTTCCAACCCCCCAAACGCATACCTCCGCAGCCTCCTCTCACCCAATACTGCTCTTCCATCTAGATAGTCCCTCCCCCCCCGCCTCCCCCACCCTCCCACTCCTCCCTACGTCTCTATCGTACCCCGCCCCCCAAAATCCCTCCCCCCCCCTTCCTCATTCCGTCCCTCACCTCCACACTCCACTCCCCCCTCCTCCTCCCCTCCCCCCTAGCTCCCTCCTCCCCCCCCTCCCCCCCCTTTTTTACTTTTCCCACCCACACCCCCCCCTCCCACCCACCCCCCACACCTTTACCTTCTTCCCCCACCCTGCCCTGGTTCCCCCCCATCCATCCCCCCCCCATTACACCTATCACACCGTAAACAGGGTCGAGGGGGTGGAAGGGCAACATACGCAGCAGAGGGCCAGGACCTCCCTGTTGCACTCCGAGTGGATTTAACATCGTGGCGAGCTCCTATTGGCCCAAGCAGCACACGTGTGGTACTAGGTGGCGAGTAGATTTTTTGGTGATTTGTCGACCACTGCTAATAGGTGAACCCCCGCAGCTGCCAATAGTAGTGTGTGGTGAAGGTGCTCCCATGGTAATTAATGAAGAAGGACAGACAAAGAAAAGAAACCTAGTAGTATGGGCACTCAGACACCAACTGGATGTGAAATTAAATAGTTAAAAAAATCAACTCTTTAATAACCAAATAAAAATAATGGGTTTTAAAAGAGTATTAAACGCTAGGATCCAAGGTGTGAACACTATGGTCAGTGTTCTGGATCGGTAAATGTGACTGCGAGTAAACCTCAGTGTGTAACAAGCAGCGGTGGACTAGTGGATAAATCAACTACTGTCCCCAAGAAACCAAAGTCATGTGGTCACTGTAACAAGGTCGTGTATCAACCCAGACCCTAGCCTGGTCTGCCTCGTTGGTACAGCACACTATATAGATAGATATCCAAATCAGCAGGTGAGGATACTACTATAATGTGGTGAAAAGAGACCTCGCCTCATTAGTGTAAACAGGTATTCACACTAGGCTAGAGTGTAAAGTACACACAGCTGAAAGATGTAAGTGTAGCAATACAGAGGAGCACTGAAGCAGATATGGCTCAGTTGTAGTAGATATTTTAACCCTGTAAGCAAAGACTGGGGCTATTAAACACCCTAGGAGACCCCCCAAGTGTGGCTCACAGTCCATAGAATAGTCACACATAGCGAGCCCAACAGAGCACTAAGTAGGTAAACAACTGACCCAGTGTGAAGTCCGTTCATGTACCTCCAAAGTATATAGTCTGCCCCAACTAGATTGTCTCTGTGTGTGTCGCTGTGTGTGTCGCTGTTACGCCGGTGCTGCCCGCAGACCAGACCCGTTCCCTGAGCTGAAGGGGGAAGTGGTAATACACGCACCCGCAGCAAAGGGAGCGTGTCCGGAGTGTTGTATAAAGTGTTGCCAGGCCAGGTGTAGTAAGGTAGACAATACTTGCCGGTACCGGTTGTAGAGATAAAGTGAAGAATGCCTTGCCGAAGTCAGGGAGTGGAGAGCGGAGATAGGTCGTAGTCCAAGCCGTGTTCAAGGGGTTGCCAGAGTGAGCGTTGTCCAAGGAGTGCCGAGATCGAGAGCCAGAGACTAAAGACCTGGCGTGCTTCAAAAAAATCACCAGTGTGGCACGCCATTTTCGTGATGTGCACAACTCTGACCCCTCATCCCTGGTGGCCTTTGCCATTGATAAAATCAACATAGGCATCCGCGGCGGTAATGTGGAGCAGCTCCTACTGCAAAAAGAATGCAGATGGATAGTTCAATTAGGGACCATGATTCCAACTGGATTAAATGACTACCTCAGTTTTGCAATGTTCCTGTAGCTTTTCACTCATTTAGAGACTCTGTCTTGTTTTATGTAACTTACCGTGCCTTCCCTAGAAATCTTTTATTAAGTCTCAATCACAGCTTATGGTTCATCTCTCCTTTGATCCTCCATATTTTATGTTTCTGTGTAGTATTGTCAATATTTGGTATCTAACTTAGTATAATGCTACTTCATTAGACATCCCTCAAGATATTGTTAATATAATCACTCTTCAAATTAGCTCTACTTATATTTTTATTCATGCCTCCTTGCTTTACAACACTCTGCTTAGGAATTATGCTTATTTTAATCACATTATGCAACTTCCTGTGTCTTTTTATGTCTGTCTCTTTAAAGTTTACTGCCTCCAAAGTTCTGCTCACTTCCACATAGCAACAGCTGACACGGTTCTATTTTTCAGAATTTACTATTGGCTGTTGGTCACGAGTGAACTTTTGGCGCGAAAACGGAGCCCTTTAAGAGTGTTTATTTATGCTGACACTGTATGCTCCCGGAAGAAGCCTTTTTGGTGAAACGGTCGTAGGAGCAGAGCTGTGACAGCACCCCCACCACCCTGTGACCCGTGTGCAACACCAGACGGCCTGAGATACTCCTCTGTGATGTCGCTGATGCCATAACATGAGACTTTGGTCTGTATTACAGGACTTTCTTGCTGCCTTACTGTGAGATGCTGGGACTTATCACTAGACTCCCTCAGTGCCCTGTACATTACCTATCTGAGGTGCTCTATGTCCTTGGGCTATTCTCATAGAACTTTTGCTCATTACCTTTGAGCTCTGCATCTCTGGAGATTTGACATTAGTGCTATCAGTGCAATATTTGGATTTTTCTCTCCTGCTGCTTACTCCATATGTGCAGCTTAGTCCGGGCATCAGTATACAGAGCTGACTTGCAGCACATTATAGGGTCTAATTTTTATGCATTTGCTATGTGTCTTACCATCTTTCACCATTATTAAGAGGTTTATGTATATTCATTATATATTTTTTCTGTGGTCTGGATTTACTTACCATTCATATTAATCATTATCTATTGCATTGGATCGGCCAATCTTAGTCACACTACTGGGAGGAAAAATTATTTTTTCCCCTGGTTCTGTTATGGTATATTTGCAATAATATATTGTTATCTTGTTTTGGTTCTTAACAGACCTATTGTACCTCTTTGGTGTTTCTACGCTGTGTCACATAGCGATTTGTCATACGATCTGTGTGGGTCTGTTTTATGTGTTTTTTATACTTTTTGCTAATAAAGTCCTCCTTTTTTTTCTATTTTTCATTATTCAGTGTTTGAGTGCACCTCTTTGACCCTACTTTTTCTTTTTCTTAGTCATATAATTCCCTTGGGTCGGTAGCACCACCAGAGGGTCATTTTTTACCCTGACCTTTGGTTAACTGATTACTTAGTCAAATAGGGGTGATTTGACTGCGGCATCTTTTGTGTGTCTTAAAACTTAAATATGTTTCATCTTCTTCATTTCTGATCTGCAGCTGCTGGTACTCCTCCCGGGCATTGTCCAGCTCCAGCTGCAGCCGGACCTTATCACGGGCTGTGTGGTCCAATAATTTGCAGGCATCGGCCATTTTGACCTCATAGCGCTGTGTCAGGCCAGCCACTTGACAGACGGACACCTTCTCTCTCTCCTCCTTTTTGGAAAGCTGTGTCTTGAGCTCGGCGATCTGCGCCTGCAGTGCTGTGAGTTGCTGAGATGTGTGTTCAGCTGCTAGCTTTAGTTCTTCCTCCAGCGAGGCTCTGGTTATGCTCAGTGTGGTCTTCAGCTCCTCATGCTGTTCTTTGGGGACACACTGGGTACTCAAATAATCTTGCAGCATCTTTATTTTGTAGGCAGTCTGGAAACTTTCTTCCTGCAGAACTCGCTGCTTTTCTTCAGCATTCACCCATTTCTCCTTGGTGTCCTGCAGATGTGTACGCAGTTCTCGCAGCTGACTCTGCAGCATATTTTCTGCTTGTGTGCGCCGCTCCAGGGAGACACGTTCTTCTTGCAGCACTCTCTCTGCATCCTGCAGTGCTGTCTGCACGTCTAACTTTTCCTGGGCCAACTGTTTCTTCTCCTCTCCTAATTTATGGAGTTTCTTATCTCCTTCACTGACTTGGACATAGAGATTCTTGCACTCTTGAGTTACAGTTTCAAAACTGATATTTAACCCTTTGAAGATTTCTCTCAATGAACATAGTTCTGTGTTGAAGTGGCAACTTTTCTCCTTAGAGGCTTCCAGCTCTGTAGAAAGCCTGTGAACCTCTTTCTGAAATGCTTCCAGTGCCGCGTCAACTTGAGCCATGAAAGTCTGGTACTGGGCATAATCAGCGTAGGCCTTCTCCAGCTTACTTGACAAGATCAACCTGTCATTCTCCAACTGATATTTTTCTTTTTCCCAGTCACCCTCTGCTTTTTCCAGCGCTAATTGCACCCTTGACTTTTCTTCTATCAATAGTCTGTTCTCCTCTTCTGATTCATGGAGTCTTTTATCTCCTTCACTGGCTTGGACAGAGAAGTTCTTACTCATTTGGTTTATAGTTTCAAACCTACTATTTAACTCTTCGGAGGCGTCTCTCATCGAACGTATCTCTGTTTTCAAGTAGCATCTCTCCTCCCGATCGACTTCCATCTCTTTTTTGAAGTAACAAATGTCCTCCTGGGAGACTTTAAGCTCTGTATTTAGCCTGTCAATTTCCTTCATAGAACTTTCCAGGAATTCGTTACTTTTAGAAGTGAGGCGCCGATTTTCAGCAGCATCAGCATATGCCTTCTCCAGCTCACCTGACATGACATCCAGGTCACTCTCCAACTGGTGCTTTTCTTTTTCCTGGAGAACACACTTAGCAATTGCTGAGGATAGACAACTCTATAGTGAAGAATTAGCTTCTTGCTCCTTATCTAAATGTCCATAAAGACAATCAATCGCTTTCTGTGCAGCTTGAAGCGTCCGAGTAGGGGCATCTTTCTTCTCTTCCACTATTCTTGGGATACGTCTGTGAGTTGCCTTAAGCTGCAGCATATCTCTTTCATCAAATGCAGACTCTGAGGTTAAATTTTCATTCTTAATTCCTTCTGCAACTTCCACAGTAATGCCTCCCTTCTTTTTCTTCTTCTTCCTTGCTTTGAGAAGTTCTGAAGAATTAGTGGTACTGTGTTCACATTTACTGCTCAAGACTGTTTGAGTGGGAGCCATAATTTCAGACATGGGGAAAACACACTTCCCAAGAAACCAGTAAAGAGGAAATGTGTTTTTAAAACAGAAGCAGTAGAATGAACAACAGGAATATTAGACACAGAGAGACACAAGATAGGAGAGCTGGCCTTTTGAGACTTTAGCATCAGTCAGATTTATAAATGCAAGGAAAAAACATAGACAGAGAAACCTGTAGTTATATCTGAAACTTTAGAAATCGGGCGTAGGGATATCATACAGACAGAGAGAACCTGCAGTTACATCTGAATCTTTAGGCATCAGGCGTAGGGATATCATACAGACAGAGAAAACCTGCAGTTGAATCTGAAACTTTAGATATCAGGCATAGAAATATCATAGACAGCAGGAAACTAATACAGAGAAAACGTGTAGTTAGATCTGAAACTTTTGACATCGGACATAGGAATATCAGACAGAGAACCCTGCAGTCAAATCTGAAACCTTTGATATCAGGCGTAGGGATATCATATGTTGCAGAGAAACAAACTTTAGGGGAACTTGCAGGTTAACCTGAAAACTTAGAACCAATCATATGAAAAACTACAGATTGCAGGAAAAATCACAGTATGCAGTAACAAAATAATAGAAGCACTCTTGTCTTTTGAAATGGGAACCCTGTGAACAGCAGTGGTCCAACCAGTGATGCAGAGACAAGCCTTGTCCAGGGAATGAGAAGTCAGAGTCTAAAAAGGTGGCAACAGATACTGCAAGGGTTAACCCAGGCACTGCACAAAAGAAAAATCTCAAAGAAAGGTGCACTTGTCTCTGCAGCAACAGTTCTAGTCTCAGCAAAAATGTTTTTTCGTTATGAACGCAATAATTCTTGCAGAACACTTAGCAGCAAAAAAAAAACCTTTCAAGATCCCAACTTGGATTTCCAAAAAAGAAACGAAAGTACTTATCTTCAACCATGCGGATGTGGTCTGCTGCAGCAGGCAGGAAAGGGTGCAGGCAGAAGAAGAATCTGTTCCAGCGAGGTCCAGAAGTGGCCTTTGCTTTCTGTCACAGGAGACTCCTGTGGCGGGTAGGATCTCGGTGGCCGGAACAGCACGAGCGTAGTAGGGGTCACAAGCAGGGGTCCGAGGCAGGCGGCAGGTAGCGAAGTCAGGTAACAAGCAGAGGTCCGAGGCAAGCGGCAGGTAGCGAAGTCAGGTAACAAGCAGAGGTCCGAGGCAGGCGGCAGGTAGCGAAGTCAGGTAACAAGCAGAGGTCCGAGGCAGGCAGCAGGTAGTGAAGTCAGGTAACAAGCAGAGGTCGGCAATGAGGAGACTGGAACAGGACAGGCGGGGCAGGACAGGGACTGAGAACAGGGAGCAGGGACTGAGACCGGGGTGCAGGAACAAACAGGGACAAGCCAGATTACTAGCAAGGGCTTTTACTGTGAACAGACTTCTATAATACAGGTACAGGTACAGAAAACAGATCAGGATCAGAGGCATGGGCAATACTGTAGGAGTCTGACTTCAAGCAAAGGCAAAAGCAACAGACAGGAAACAAGCTATAAAGGACAGAGACAGGAGCAACAAGAAGACAGACAGAGGAACCCAGAGCCAACAGAAGGCAGCAGCACACCCAGTGGACAAGGAAGCTATGGCTAGGCAGGTGGTCTAGGCGACCCTGACAGTGTGTGTTTGTCTCTGTGTGTGTGTGTATATATATATATATATATATATACATACAGTGTTCGACAATCCTATACATTTACACGCCCGGGGCGGGTGGATTTAACCCCCAGGCGAGTAAATATTGGCCCAAGCAACGCCACGTGCGTTTTTTTTAAATTTCCCCCTGCTCGCGCTGAAATTTTCCTGCTCGCGCTGGCTGAAAAAAAAACCCCGTACCTGACAGCTGATTGGCGCGCGCTCCCAGGCTTTGTGGGCGCGCGGCCAGGCTCTATATGAGCCGTCCACATATGAGGTTCGCGGCGACCCTTAATGCATTTTCAAGTTAGATCTCCGCCCTCAACGCGGCTGAGCTATCGCCAGGTCGCTGGGTCAGTGGTTGGGCGCCGTTGAGTTAGAATGTAGAGCAGGCGTCTGACCCCGTCGGCTAGCCTGGCTCTGAACCCCTTTTTCCCCCAAGCTCCACCAACCCATACCCCCATTTAGTTCATGTAAAATACTGCTTGTGCCATGTGCCCCACCTGAGGTTCCCTGTGCCCCCCCCCCCGTGGTGATTCCCGCTGTTATCCCAGATTCCCCCAATGCCGCCTCCCTTGTGTTTCCCCCAAGCATTGATGTTTAATAAGGTTAAGAACCAAGAATATCTTCTTCCATAATAATGTCTAATTTAAGGAAAGATATTGGGGTGCAGGGGTAATCGATTAGTATGAAGGGGCAAAAGTACATTTGGTACCTAAAGTCGTCACCCCCCCCCCCAAGTGGCTTTACCCCCTCTTTATTTATCCATCCCCCCATTCTTTTACCCTTACCGTCTTTAAATTAAAGGGAAGCAGGGCTTTCGGTTTGTAAATAGACTTAATGTGGGGTTCTCTATGAAGAGAAAGTGTTTTCATACTGGGATCCCATGAGGCAGCACAAGGGTTAGCTGAGTAATGGGTCTGAGGAATATATATGCAGGAGTTCAACGCCTTTGCCACTGCTGCCCTCTCTACGCACAGCTGGGATGGTCACTGGTAGGGTCGCCAGGTGACCCCATAGACGGGATGTCTGTTGTACCTGAAAGGTCGAATACGTAATGATCCCGTTTTCAAAGGAGCAGCGGGACAATTCAGGGGTGTCCGCCGGTTCTGGGCGCCTGATGGGAGAAGGGATGGTGGTGCCCGGACCCAGCAGTCCAACTGGAAGTCAATGACGACTTCCACCATCTGAACGCCAGCTTGGCTCCCTAGGACAGGTAGGAGCTGTGGCTTTTTTTTCGCGGACTGAGCCACTTTTTGTGAGGGGGAGAAACGATTGGGGAGGGAGAGAAAGAAAAGCATGGGGCAGAGAAAATGAAGGGGGGGGGGGCAGAAAGAGGGAGGGAGAAGGGAAATTAGAATGAGGTGGAGAGAATGGGAGGAGAAAGATGGGCGGAGGTGAGAATGAGGGGGGAGAAGATGTGGCGTGGGGGAGGAGAGAAAAAGAGGAGGAGAGAGAATGGGGGGGGAAGATGGGGGGGTTGGAGAGAGAATGGGGGGGCAAAAGAGATGGGGGGGGAGGAAGAGAGAAAATGAGGCTGGAGAAAAGATTCGGGGGGGGGGGGGGGGGGGGGAGAGAAACGCATGTGTTTTGTCCCGGATTACAAAAAAAAAACTTACAATGTGGCACCGAAAGTCACTGGCACTTAGACACTGGGCCTGTCCCGGTAATCTGGGAGGGGGACAGACTGGTAAGTCCGCTTGTCCGTATGGGACCCATGCGGGGACGAGACAATTGGTTCATGTCTGTCACGGTAGCTTGGAAGGGACAGACTTCATGGGCGTAGAAGTACCCTCTGTCACCCAAGATTGGAAGGACCCTACACTTGGTCCACGTGCGTTGCATCTCGGTGGAAGGACAGCTGGGTGGGTCAGAGGGGTCCCTTCTGCTTTGTGTACAATGTTACCTTTGTGGGTGGAGACATGATTTGATAGGTCCGGTCTTGTTGTCACCAATTAATTGCACACGAGGAAGGACAATGAGTAAAAAGAACAGTTCTGTTTCGGGCCCAGAGTTTCCGTCAGGCTGTTTAGCGTAACGCTTATAAGAAATGAAACACTAGGTTAATAGAGTGATGATTACCATTTCCCAGACTGCCCTTATCTGTGGCACACCCCACACTGGGATACACCAAGCACATTCTCTCCCACCATTTAAGTTCAAACCTTACTCACCTCTTAAAATGAAAGCATTTCAATATCTTGGACTCAAGGCTACTGTCCCAAACACTCTCACTACAACCAACATTGTGGCCAAGCATGCATCTAATACATGTACCACCATCAAGGCCAGGCAGTGCCATTACTGCACTTATTAACCTCCTCTGCTGTCTCTGTGTGCCTCCCAACATACGGATTAGGATTGTAACTCTCGGGACAGGGATTGCCTTTCCTATGTGGGATCGTGTTGGTTGCACTTTGTGTGTATGTGTGATGTTATATGTGTAATATATAATATAATATATATATTATATATATATATATATATATATATTATATATTATATATATATATATTACAAACATATATACACACATTAATACACACCACACCACACACACACAAACCACACACACACAAACACACACAAACAAACACGCTATTCCCTCACCTCAACTATGATTAGGTTTAACATTGATATTTATTACTTGTATGGCGCTGTAATTTTATCTTTTGTGGGTGTGTGTGTATATATATATATATTATATACACACACAAACACACACAAAAAGATTAAAAAACAGAGCGCCATTGTCCACGGTTAGTTGTGACAGAGTGGTATAACATACACCAAAATATCTGGGAATTGAAACGATTGATATAATAAAATAGTTTTTTCCTTAAAGAGGAAGCACACAAGGATGATACAAAATAACAGACAAGAAAGGAACTAAGTAGGTGTTGGACCAACAATGAAGCCATCGGGGTACAGGATGGCAATTCCTCCGCAATACAAGTTCAAATGAAGACATCACGAAAGACACGAAAAGACACTGGGCATTAGAGCTTACACTCCTTATAGGAGTTTCACTTCCTCCTACCTGGCATTGAGTGCAAGTAGCACTGGGGACAATTATCTGCCACCCAATCCCTCTTGCCACCTCACCGAGAGGGCAAAGAAGACCTGCCCACTGGGTGGGCCTATTCTAATCAGGGGCTCCTTTCCCTAGCCCCCCTCCCACAAGGACCGGGTCTGAAAGTCTGATGGGACAGGAAATTTTGTCATTCAGGTGTTGAAAAAACACAACACTTATCATAAAAGTTACATGGTCCTGCTTTCCTTGTGCTAGCATACACAAGCAGGGTGGGGAGGCCTGATCGGGGGTTTATTGTATAGACCAATTGTCTCCCCTGAGCAATAACACCATATGGGCTATGGGCTTTTATACCAGACCCAAAAAACAATACCTTCTTTAATATCTACCATATTAAAAATAATCGGTTCTGTGGGGGGCTGAGCGGGCTGAAATTGCCAGGCATCATGCCGGAGGACCCCCTTGCAATAGTGGCCAAATTATAAGCCTTCACGACCCCCAGACCGGAGGGGGCGATACAAAAATTACAGTTTAAAAGCCACATTACAAAGTGGCTTTTTGCCATGCAAGTCAAGGCAGGAAACTAAAACTTTACCATTACCCTGACTCCGTCTGTTGCCCAGAGAGAGTCGTATTTGCCAGCAATCCTGCCGGAACTAGGGAAACTAATGGTGAACGACCGAATCTGAGCCATCTAGGTTGTACAGAACCGGAGTATGGGGGTCCAGGTTTCTGATCATTCTGACCTAGCCGTTTTTTCCACGGGCTTCCCTCCATTAAAGTCAATAGGGACGGCGCCGCCATAGGATTCAATGGGACTACGCTCCATTGAAAGTTAACATGGGACACACCACCACTTTTTAACAGTAACCCTACTCCGTTGGTTGAGGGGAGAGGGCTGGGAAATTGCATTGCAAGTCATGCCGGAGCGTGACTACATCCTTGCCAACTCCCAAACCCTCGGGTCCCCACGGAACCAGAGTAGGGTTTCAGTGACCCTGTTTCACACTAGTGTTTGAAAGCCACGCGGCTTTCTCCGCCATTATGGTCAATGGTAGGAACCTCTTGGCCGGCGCGACCTTGCTCGTAGCCATTAATTGTCGGCCCTGTTGGGGTCACGGAGGGGGTTCCAACTATCTAGGGGCCAAAAGGAATTTTATTTTCTGTGTGCCCTTAGAACAAAAGTTTCCACGCCAATGGACGTGGAACTTGACCGAGCCCTAAGTTCCCACGCCAATTGCGCGATTCAAAGCTCTTTTTGACATGTTGCCGCTCTTTGCGGTTTTTTGCGGTATGCAGGGCTGCCACTCGTCTCCGGAGGATCCACTTCCAGGAATCCCATTGAAATTCATTATTTTTCCATTCACTTTCAATGGGGAACCACCGCTCCTCCTCTCGAGAGCCACCTGCAGGTCTTCGCGGAAAAGGGACGGAATATCCATAGGATTGTGTTAGTCCCAATGGCGACCTATGGGAAACTGCAAAATGGCGCCTGCAAAGGCGGGGAAAAGGGACAAAGGGACATAAAACAGAATTAACATTAAACCTTTCCCTCCCGCATTAGATCCCAGCGTGTTGGTGCGACCACGGAAGGAAACATACATCTTACAGGGGGATACACATTTGGGTGTGAAGCGGGTAAAAACCCAATTACTGGACCGCAGTCCAGTTAAAAACACCTTGCCTCCCAAGTGAGAGCCAGTGGGCGGTAGCCAAATGGGGTATTGTAACTCTTTGATACCGGGCCAACCTCTCTCCCATGACAGCCATACAGTAATAAATGATCAATGATTAACCTAATCAAGTGAGGGTGAGGGAATAGCCTCTGTGTGTGTCCTTGCTCTCTTTTCACCTGGGTCTTTCCTCTGTCAGTCCTGTTGTGAGGGGCGTGGAAAGGTTTAATTTCCTTCCAGAGGCCTGTGTGATTCAACCTTGAATGATTGTATCAGTATTCAAGGGTGGGTCTAGAACTTCTGAGGATGACAATCTGAGGTGTGTGGATATTAGTTGGAAAAAGCCCCTGTATGTGTGGGCCAATCTGTATCCAGCGCTGGCTTGCTATGAGTCAGAGTAGAAACACTCCCCAAGATGATAAATTACCTGACAATCTCCCAAATTCAGTTCGTTCTTTTCAGTCTGAGACTCCCAGGATTGGAGAGAGAAGAGAAGAAAAGGAGCCTCTCCCTCCCACCACATGAGGGGATGGGAGGGAAGAGAATTAGGCCTAAGTAGGGCTCTGATTTAGACGAGGAGAAAAGAGAAGCATGAGATGTTCAAGAGATAGAAATGCCTGTTCTCTGTACTGTGAGCAGACTGCAAATAAAACCACCCAGTAAAAGACCATGCTGTATATTCCTGTCTCTGTGTATGGAGGAGCGTGTCAGTGGGGGTCCCACTCCCCTGAACATCCACAGAGGATCCTGTGGCTGGAGGCGCTGACCACTGAGACCAAGGGTAAAACTGTCCTTCCTGTTTCTCTCCACACCACCGCGGAGGTGCTTCAGCCCTCCTGTTACCTACAGTCTGTACCAGCACAGCAGAAGTAGCAGAAAAAGAGCAACCCCCCCCCAATCTCACTTGGGGGGGTGGGTAGATGGGCTACATATAGTAGTATGGGAAAATCGGGGCACTGCAAACCAGAGAGGCTGATAAGGTTGATGAAAAAAAAATAATGATTTATTACGGCATAACGAGCCAAAAGTTAAAACACAGGCGTCCCTGACGCCGTTTCTCGACTCTCAGGGCGCTTTCTCAAAGGGCTACATGTATATATACATACATAATACATTACATACATGATAATAAATATACAGTGTTCGCACAAATCACCCAAAAATTACTCTCGCCCAAACCAAAAAATCTACTCGCCACCTAGTCCCGCCCCAACCCCCGCACATAGTCCCGCCCCCAACCCACCCCAAACCGCTTTTATTAAAATAAAATATTAAATAAAATACATTTAATAAATTCCTAGTCAGAAACAACATTCGTTTTTGACAAATGTATTTATTACATTATACTACAATTAGTCCTTGTTAACGTGTGTGTGTGTGTGTGTGTGTGTAAGTGCGGATCTAGAAATAAAAGCCACAGGGAATGAAGTTTCCTGAACCCCTTAACCAGTTGTCTGACGTCGCCGTTCAACAAAATCTAAGAGCAGCAATCCGCCCCGGATTTACCTTCCGCAGTCCCCTCAATGTCCAGGTACCTCATTCCCGCAATGTTTATAAGTGGAGGGAGGGTTCCCTACTGGCTTCTGGCGTTAGGGGGGGATTCCGATGTCTTCGCTTGTGAAGCTTGAGTCAGATCTGGAAGAAAGCAGTATAAGTTATTTTGGTGTAGGTAGTATAGGACAGTTAAGATAGATAGGGTAAATAGAGATCAAGATACAGAGAGAAGACGAGGGGGAGGAAAGAGGGGAGGAGGGGAGGGGGAGAAAGAGAGGGGAGAAGAGAGAGGAGAGAGAGAGAAGAAAGAGAGGATGAGAGAAAAAAAAGCGAGGAGGGAGAGAAGCAAAAGAGACAGGAGGAAAGGAGACAGAGGGGGGAGAGAATAGAAGAGGGAGGAGAAAGAGACCAGAGAAGAGGGGAGACGGGGGAGACCCAGGAGAGGTGAAGACCAGAGAGAGGGGAGACCGAGGGGGAGACCAGAGAGAGAGTGGAGACGGGGGGGACCAGAGAGGGGGAGACGGGGGGAGAAGGAGCAAGAGGGGAGCGGGGGAGACAGAGAGATTGGAGACGGGGAGACCAGAGAGAGGGAGATGGGGGAGACCAAGAGAGGGGAGAAGGGGAGAGGACCAGAGAAGGTGAGAGAAGGGGGAGACCAAAGAGAGGGGGCAGGGGTGATGACTGACCGGGGCAGGGGTGACTGACTGAACCGGGACAGGGTGACTAACTGACCGGGAAGGGAGGGGGGGGTGACTGACTGACCGGGGCAGGGGTGAGACTGACCGGGGCAGGGGATGATGACGGGGCAGGGGTAACTGACGGACCAGGGCAGGAGAACTGATGGGGGGGTACCTGGTGTCACATACATACTCCCATACACACCCTCCCCCGTATACCGCACTCCGCACATATATTACAGCCACTCCCACATACATTTACAAGCACCCTCCCACATACATACAGGCACTCCCACATACATACACGCACTCCCACATACATACACGCACCCCACATACATACACGCACTCCCACATACATACACGCATCCACTACTACACGCACTCCCCCATACATACACGCACTCCCCCATACATACACGCATACGCCCCATACATACACGCACTCCCCCATACATACCACGCCACTCCCGCCCCATAACACTACACGCACTCCCAATACACCTAACGGACCTCCCATACCATACACGCACTCCCACATACATACCCACTCCCTACATTACACGCACTCCCACATACATACACGCACTCCCTCTCACGCACTCCACATGCATTCCCCGCACTCCAACATACATAACGCACTCCCCCATACATAACGCACTCCCCCATCATACAGCACTCCCCATACATACACGCACTCCCCCATACTAACGCACTCCACATACTATACACGCACAACACACACCAACACACACCACACACACACACACACACACAAACACACACACACACACAGAGGAAAGCAGGGGACAAGAGCACCACCACTGCCCGCTCGCACCCAACCAATCTCCCCCCCCCCCCATGACCATCTCCAGCCCGGAGATGCCAGGACAGGGCGAGAAGGGGGAACCCCCACTTGCAATCAGCGGGACGCGGGGACGGTCCCGCGGGACAGGGCGAGAAGGGGGAACCCCCACTGCAATCAGCGGGACCGGGGACGTCCTGCGGGACAGTGGTGAGGAGGAGGGAACCCCCACTGCAATCAGCGGGACGCTGGGACAGGGCGAAAGGGGGGGACACCTGCCTCGCGCGGGATGTAAGGGGGCTGCAGGGACAGCAGCAGCGGGGCCGCAAGACGGAGGATTGCAGAGTACTTACTCTCCAAGAGCTCGGCCAGAAAGAAAATGGCTGCTCATTGGGGGCGGGGCGGGTGGATTTAACCCCCAGGCGAGTAAATATTGGCCCAAGCAACGCCACGTGCGTTTTTTTTAAATTTCCCCCTGCTCGCGCTGAAATTTTCCTGCTCGCGCTGGCTGAAAAAAAAACCCCGTACCTGACAGCTGATTGGCGCGCGCTCCCAGGCTTTGTGGGCGCGCGGCCAGGCTCTATATGAGCCCGCCCCCAATGAGCAGCCATTCTTTCTGGCCGGAGCTCTTGGAGAGTAAGTACTCTGCAATCCTCCGTCTTGCGGCCCCGCTGCTGCTTCCCTGCAAGCCCCCTTACTCCCTGCGCGAGGCAGGTGTCCCCCCCTTCTCGCCCTGTCCCAGCGTCCCGCTGATTGCAGTGGGGGTTCCCCCTTCTCACCCTGTCCCCGCAGGACGTCCCCGCGTCCCGCTGATTGCAGTGGGGGTTCCCCCTTCTCGCCCTGTCCCCGCGGGACGTCCCCGCGTCCCGCTGATTGCAGTGGGGGTTCCCCCTTCTCGCCCTGTCCTGGCATCTCCGGGCTGGAGATGGTCATGGGGGGGGGGGGGAGATTGGTTGGGTGGCGAGCGGGGCAGTGGTGGTGCTCTGTCCCGCTGCCTTTCCTCTGTGTGTGTGTGTGTGTGTGTGTGTGTGGTGTGCTGCCTTTATCTGTGACTGTGTGGTGCGTGTATAATGGGGAGTGCGTGTATGTATTGGGAGGAGTGCGTGTAGTATGGGGAGTGCGTTGTATGTATGGGGGAGGGCGGGTTATGGTAGGGGGAAGGGCATTGCAGAGGTTTGATGTAGGGCGGGAGGGAGGGGATGCGGAGGAGTGCGCGCACGTGGCCGATTCCTGGCAGGGGAGGGGGGCGAGCGTCTACGCGGGTTGGAAGGTGGGACCGCGGAGTCGGCACATGGATTAGATGGATGGCTCTCCGTTGGGATAGGGAGTGGATGGAGGGGGGTAGTTGAGTGTATGTATGTGGGAGGCCGGGCTATGTAGCCTATGGGAGCCGTCGCCGAGCGGATTTAGGTCGTGTAGGATAGGGGCGCCATAGCTGGAGCCTGTGGTATGTTAGGTACGGGAGTGGTGTATGCCTATGGGGATGGGGCAGGTGAGGGGTTGTGAAGCTAGTGCGGCGGACTTGTATGGGGGAGTGCGTGTGTCGTATGTATGTGGGGGAGTGCGTGTATGTATGTGGGAGTGCGTGTATGTATGTGGGAGTGCGTGTATGTATGTGGGAGTGCGTGTATGTATGTGGGAGTGCGTGTATGTATGTGGGAGTGCGTGTATGTATGTGGGAGTGCGTGTATATATGTGGGAGTGCGTGTATATATGGGGGAGTGTGTGTATGGGAGTATGTATGTGACACCAGAGGTACCCCCCCCCAATCAGTCTCCTGCCCTGGTCAGTCAGTTACCCCTGCCCCGGTCAGTCAGTCACCCCTGCCCCGGTCAGTCAGTCACCCCTGCCCCGGTCAGTCAGTCACCCCTGCCCCGGTCAGTTAGTCACCCCTGTCCCGGTCAGTCAGTCACCCCTGCCCCGGTCAGTCAGTCACCCCTGCCCCCCTCTCTTTGGTCTCTCCCCTTCTCCCCTCTCTCTGGTCTCTCCCCTTCTCCCCTCTCTCTGGTCTCCCCCCATCTCCCCTCTCTCTGGTCTCCCCCGTCTCCAATCTCTCTGGTCTCCCTCCGTCTCCCCTCTCTCTGGTCTCCCCCCGTCTCCCCTCTCTCTGGTCCCCCCCGTCTCCCCTCTCTCTGGTCTCCCCCTCTCTGGTCTCCCCTCTCTCTGGTCTCCCCTCTCTCTGGTCTCCCCCGTCTCCCCTCTCTCTGGTCTCTTTCTCTCCCCTCTCTCTTTCTCTCCCCCCTCTGTCTCCTTTTCTCTCCTGTCTCTTTTTCTCTCTCCCTCCTCTGTCTCTTTTTTCTCTCTCCTCTCTTTCTTCTCTCTCTCTCCTCTCTCTTCCTCCCCCTCTCTTTCTCCCCCTCTCTTCCTCCCCCTCTCTTCCTCCCCCTCTCTTCCTCTCTGTATCTGGATCTCTTATTTACCCTATATATCTTAACTGTCCTATACTACACCAAAATAACTTATACTGCTTTCTTCCAGATCTGACTCAAGCTTCACACGGAAGACATCGGAATCCCCCCTAACCCAGAAGCCAGGTAGGGAACACCTCCCCTCCAACTTATAACATTGCGGGAATGAGGTACCTGGACATTGAGGGACTGCGGATCAGGTAAGATCCCGGGCGGGATTGCTGCTTTAGATATTGTGAAGCGGCGACGTCCAGAAACTGGTTAAGGGGTTCAGGAAACTAGTCATTCACCTGTGGCTTTTATTTCTAGATCCGACACTTACACACACACACACACACACACACGTAACAAGGACTAATTGTAGTATAATGTAATAAATACATTTGTCAAAAACGAATGTTGTTCTGACTAGGAATTTATTAAATGTATTTTATTTATATATTTTATTTTAAAGCGGGTTGGGGGCGGGGTTGGGGGCGGGACTAGGTGCGGGGTTGGGGGCGGGACTAGGTGGCGAGTAGATTTTTTGGTTGGGCGAGTAGATTTTTGGGTGATTTGTCGAACACTGTATATATATATATATACATGTATGTATGTATGTATGTATGTATATATACATATGTAGCCCTTTGAGAAAGCGCCCTGAGAGGCGAGAAACGCGTCAGGGGACTCCTGTGTTTTAACTTTTGGCTCGTTATGCCGTAATAAATTCATTATTTTTTTCATCAACCTTATCAGCCTCATTGGTTTGCAGTGCCCGATTTTCCCATACTACATATATGTAGCCCATCTACCCCCACCCCTAAGTGAGATTGGGGGGGGGGTATGCTCTTTTCTGCTACTCTGGTGCTGGTACAGACCTGTAGGTAACAGGAGGGCTGAGCACTCCGCGGTGGTGTGGAGAGAAACAGGAAGGACAGTTTACCTTGGTCTCAGTTGGTCCAGCGCCTCCAGCCAGCAGGGATCCTCTGTGGATGTTCAGGGGATGGGACCCCACTGACACTCCTCCATACACAGAGACAGGAATATACAGCATGGTCTTTTCTGGGTGGTTTTATTTGCAGTCTGCTCACAGTACAGAGAACAGGCATTTCTTATCTCTTGAACATCTCATGCTTCTCTTTCTCTCTCTCTAAATCAGAGCCCTGACTTAGGCCTAATTCTCTTCCCTCCCATCCCCTCATGGGTGGGAGGGAGAGGCTCCTTTTCTTCCTCTTCTCTCTCCAATCCTGGGAGTCTCAGACTGAAAAGAACAGAACTGAATTTGGGAGGATGTCAGAATTTATCATCTTTGGGGAGTGTTTCTAACTCTGACTCATAGCAAGCCAGAGCTGGATACAGATTGGCCCACACATTACAGGGGGCTTTCCAACTAATATCCACCCCTCAGATTGTCATCCTCAGAAGTTGCTAGACCCACCCTTGAATACTGATACATCATTCAAGGTTGTAATACACACAGGCCTATGGAAGGAATTAACCTTTCCACTGCCTGCACTAACAGGACTGACAGAGGAAAGACCCAGGGAAAAGAGAGAAAGAGACACACACAGAGGCTATTCCCTCACCTCAACTATTGATTAGGTTTAATCATTGATCATTTATTACTTGTATGGCTGTCATGGGAGAGGAGGTTTGGCCCGGTATCAAAGAGGTTACACCCCATTTGGCTACCCCCTGCTCTCACTTGGGAGGCAAGGGGTTAACTGGACTGCGGTCCAGTAATGTGTTTTTACCCTGCTTCAGCACCCAAATGTGTATACCCCTGTAAAGATGTATTGTTTCCATTCCAGTGTCTGCACCAACACGCTGGGATCTATGCGGGAGGGAAAGGTTTAATGTTAATTCTGTGTTTATGGCCCTTTGTCCCTTTTCCCGCCTTTGCAGGCTCCATTTTGCAGTTTCTCCATAGGTCGCCATTGGGACTCAACACAATCCTATGGATATTCCGTCCCTTTTCCGTAGAAGACCTGCAGGTGGCGCTCGAGAGGAGGAGCGGTGGTTCCCCATTGAAAGTGAATGGAATAATGCATTTCAATGGGGATTCCTGGAAGTGGACCTCCGGAGACGAGCTGGCAGCCTGCCAGACCGCAAAACCGCAAGAGCGGCAACATTGTCAAAAAAGAGCTTTGATCGCGCAATTGGCGTGGGAACTAGGGCCTCGGTCAAGTTCACGGCCAATTGGCGTGGAAACTTTTGTTCTAGGGCACACAGAAATAAAATTCCTTTTGCCCCTAGATGTTAGGAACCCCCTCACTTGACCCCAACAGGGTCCGACAATTAATGGCGACGAGAAAGGGTCGCGCCGGCCAAGAGGGTCCTACCATTGACCATAATGGCGGAGAAAGCCGCGTGGCTTTCAAACACTAAGTGTGAAACAGGGTAAACTGAAAACCCATAACTCTGGTTCCGTGGGGACCCGAGGGTTGGGAGTTGGCAAGGATGTAGTCACTGCTCCGGCATGACTGCATGGCAATTTCCAGCCCTCTCCCCTCAACCAAACGGAGTAGGGTTAACTGTTAAAATATGTGTGTGTCCCATGTACTTCAATGATAGCGGAGGTCCCATTGAATCTTATGGTGGTGCCGGCCCATGCATTTCCTATGGAGGCGCCAGCCCTATTGATTTTAATGGAGGGAAGCAGTGTGGAAAAAACGGCTAAGTCAGAATGAGCAGAAACCTGGAACCCATAACTCCGGTTCTGTTCAACCTAGGGGGCTTAGATTCTGTCATCATGTAATCCTAGTTCTGGCTGGATTGCATGACAAATAGCACATTTTATATGCCTAATACCTTTTATAAAGTCAATTCAAAGACAGATCGCGCTATGTAGTTCTGTTTCTTCCTCTGCATGTGCATCTACCATTCTGATGAGACGAGCCTGGAGGGAGTAACACAGTATACAGCATTCACCTGGGGTGGCAGCCCAATCTGCCAACTGCTTATATACCACTTACATCCTGTGAGTAGATTAACCAGTAGAGCCAAGACACTGACATCATATTAGATTTTAGTCTCAACGTCTGCACTTAAATCTGCACTGTTTTTTGTTTCCTTTTTTCCCCATATTTTGCTCCTCCTGGATTGTCTGAAACAGAGAAGGGGTCATGCCAAGCCGGCTCAGGATGTCCAATGGCAGGATAGATGGATTGACCAACGGGAAACGCGCCGACATTCTTCCGGTTCCCAAAATAAACCCATTGCTACCTACTGGGCAGGCTCCACCGAGTCTGGCAGACCAGAGTGTCCCACTGTAGGGGGTCTCTGTTCTCCAGACCAAGTACTCCGCCCTGCCACAGCCACATAACCCCACGACAACTCTCAACATCTTAATAATTCTATGCGGATATGAGAGTGTGAAGAGTCTCTTTTCAGGCTCAGAAGACCACATACTATTGTCAGGTTTAGTTACCTGTTTCAAGTAAACTCCTAATTGCAAGGGCAGTCAGCGCCCTGCCAGAACTGGTCATGGCTGAATTATTTGGCCTTGTCCAGGGTATTCACTTTGACTTAGTTAACACAATATAGGTCACTAAAGTGGTCCAATTCAGAACCCTGGGAAAGGCCAAAAATGTGTCTGGTCCGTGCGTTCGGTGCTGGATACCCAACGCAATGTATAGCCACTTAAAAAATGCATTAAAGAATGTGTTATTTCCCCCTAAATTAAACAGACTGCTGAGGCTAGGTGTTGAGGTTGTTCCCACCTCCTTTGAATATCACTAGCACAAACATGCACTAAATTTAATGGCAGATATTTTTTACTTAAATAGCATTTAATGCATCGTTAATAACTTTTGAAGATGCACATTAGCACTTAAAGATACGATAACTCAAATGAACAAAATCATGTTCAATTTTTTTTAATAAAAAGTCTGTATTAAGGTTTCAGCACTAAGGAGTTGGGTAGATTAACAGAATAGAGTGTGGATTATAGAGGGACTTTTTTTTATAAAATATATTTACTGTATCTCTCAACACATTCTCCTGGGTAGTACACATTCCACATTTTAACTAATTTAATGTAAAGAACCTTTCCCATTACTGTTTGTGAAATCAACCTCCCTCTAATCTCAAAGTATGACCCTATGTATTGTTAGCTGTTTTTGGAATGAAAAGTAATTTTTTTTAACGTTTTATAAAAATTTTGAATTTGGTGCAAAGCATGCCATGTCTGGTGGCAAAGCATGCCGTGTCTGGTGCAAAGCATGCCATGGCTGGTGCAAAGCATGCCGTGTCTGGTGCAAAGCATGCCATGTCTGGTGCAAAGCAACCCGTGTCTGGTGTAAAACATGCCGTGTCTGGTGCAAAGAATGCTGTGTCTGGTGCAAAGCAGGCCATGCCTGGTGCAAAACATGCCGTCTCTGGTGTCAAAGCATGCCGTGTCTGGTGCAAAGCATGCCATGTCTGGTGGCAAAGCATGCCGTGTCTGGTGCAATGCATGCCATGTCTGGTGCAAGGCATGCCGTGTCTGGTGTAAAGCATGTTGTGTCTGGTGCAACGCATGCCGTGTCTGGGGCAAAGCATGTCGTGTCTGGTGCAAAGCATGCCGTGCCTGGTGCAAAGCATGCCATGCCTGATGCAAAGCATGCCGTGGCTGGTGCAACGCATGCCGTGGCTGGTATAAAGCATGTTTTGTCTGGTGCAAGGCATGCCATGGCTGGTGCAAAGCATGCCGTGTCTGGTGCAAAGCATGCCATGTCTGGT
>WSYH01006790.1:0-36114 GCA_036426205.1 Ascaphus truei
ATTTAAAACCAGAGACAGAACATAAAACACAGACAGAGCTCAGTTTTTAGCACATCCAGTGAACCTCATACACGGTACTGTGCCTAAATATATATGTATAAATATCGAGTAAAATGGTCTTTTAGTTTTGGCCAAAAATGTTAAACTAAAAGACCATTTTACTCGATATTTATACATATATATTTAGGCACTGTACCGTGTATGAGTTTCACTGGATGTGGTAAAAACTGAGCTCTGTCTGTGTTTTATGTTCTCTCTCTGATTTTAAATATATATTGCCATGCTCAGTAGCACTCCTCTGTGACACTCATATGCTTATATATATGTTGTGGTTATTTTGGGGGTTCAATAGGAGCTTGTTGGGTGTCCAGTATGTTTTACAATTGTTGTTCAGCTAGTCTTGGCTGATTGGAGGGTGGCAACCTCCTACCTAATTGTAGCTCACCCCCTCCCACATTTAAATGGTTAAGGGCTCACTCCATAGCATCTTCCACTCAGGGGAACTTGCTGGCTTGCAGTATGGTTGTGACAACTCTAATACAGAGTGCTTTTCCTGGTAATGTACAGGTTAATAAAAGCTTCAATCAGACTTAGAACTTTGCAACTAATATTGACAGATTTACTATAAATCATTCTTCCTGTTACTACACAGGTTATCAAGAATTTATATTAGCGTTAGGGACCCCTGAATTGTGGTCTGCCGTGCAGTTGGCTCAGGGGCTTACAACAATTTTGGCCAAAAATGTTAAACTAAAAGACCATTTTACTCGATATTTATACATATATATTTAGGCACTGTACCGTGTATGAGTTTCACTGGATGTGCTAAAAACTGAGCTCTGTCTGTGTTTTATTTTTCTGTCTCTGATTTTAAATATTATAGAAATACAGCACATTTATGAAAAGAGGGAAGAAATACAATGTACAGTACCCTACAAATAATTGATACTACGGTATGTTTTAGATAAGAAAGGAAAATCCTTTAAACCAAATGTGGCCATAACAATCTCAGGGCCCCCCCTCCCAGACAGAAAACATTCAGGGGTAAGAGTAGTTCTATATACTGGGGTTTATAAGAGGAAAGTCTTCTTGGGAGGAGTCATGAACAATTTGCCAGGAACGCATCTGGGGATAGGTCCTCTACTTGGGTGATCCACGCCTGGGAACTACCTGCACCCACAACGTGAGTCCACCAATGAAAACATGGGCATCAAATAAACTATTGAGCTGGAAAGGATTTAAAAGAAGAGCTAACCCCCTGCCATCTATATCAAAGGGAAGTCATGCCAGCCTTAGAGCAGGTCTGTGCATCTATTCCCCTAAAAACTATTGCCCCTGTTAAAACTAACCCATGATTGATCGGATAGGAGTAATGATAACCGTATCCTTGCAGTTGCTGTTATTTAACAAAGGATTATATTTAGGTAAATTCCACATCTCCGGCAACCTTTCCTGACACCTGCCCCTGCCCATCTCACTCTGAAGCTGGCAGCCTGCGTAGGGACCACCTGCCAGAGCTCCGAAAGTGGAGGCTTCCCAGGACCTGTAGCACAGTGGGTAGTTACTGCAACCCACATTCTATCCCTCCCAACTGGCTTCAGAAAGATAACAATACGTTGGATCGTCAGCAATTTTTATTTCAATACATGTTTACTGATGGTCGTTTTCTACGTGTTTATTTAAAAAGGAAGTGTGGATCTATATGCTGCATTTATGTAGCACTTTGCCAGTGACAGTGAAATAAATGCAATGCAAGGGGAGAAGAATAATGAGTCTGTTCACTGCCAGAGGGACCTGAACATATTTCAAAGCAATGCAACGGCCTCTCTGGGAGCACAGTTATTATTATGGTTTGTCTTTTTCATGCGAGTGAGTTGAAAGACTACCTACTTTTTAATATGAACAAATACTTTATATCTGCTATGTGAAAGTGCCGTACATGTGCTGTGCTGTATGCCAGTTTGCAAGTCATTTGCGAATGTTTTGAAGTCAGACTTCTAGGCATATGTATCCAGATGCGAATTACCGCACTGTAATCGTGACACAACACTGGAGCAAATATTTTTATCCGGGCCGGAACGCGCCAGCAGAAGACGTATGGAGCTTGTTAATCTTGTTTCTTAGATTGGGGCAGAGGATGAGTCACGACCCCTCACTCATTCCATGCAAAGTGAGAGGAAAACGACATCAGCTACAGGTGCAAACTTTGATACATCTAATTATCATTTCCTTCCATTATAACTTCTCAAAATGCTTAGTCGTGCAGGTGGAGCAGCATTTTGCAAAGTCCCTTGATACGTTGACACAAAGTCAAAATGACACCGTTTGCACCTGTTGTTATAACAATGGCGCCGTTTGCTGCTTTTACATTTGCCGTTCTCCGAAAATTTGATTACGGTGATATTTTGCATTGACTCCGCTGTAAATACTGCTAACAATACAAATAAGCGACCGTTGATTTAGGCCGGTATCGGCCATTAAATCAGTGCTCATAACAGGCCGTTCTTAAAATCGTTAAGGGACAGTATTTGTCCCTGAGGTTAATGCATATCCACAATGCTATTTACATGAAAAACAACGGCCACTGTGTATCTCATCAGCATGGGCTTAACGCTACAGTACAGGCATGTTTAAGGACACTCACTTTAAGTACACTCGTGAGTAAGGACATATTTTCAATAGCTCCTTGCGAGTACGGACACATATTCTGCCCTACAGACCGCCGCAGTAGTGACAACGCTGATTCCCCTCACCCAATAGGCAAACAGCAGATCGTGCATGCGCCTGTCAGCACGTCCTGAACAGCAATACCGGCTCCCTACCTGTACCGAAGCATCGATAAGTGGAAAAAAGGTAGTGCTTCACTGTAAGTACATTTTTGCTTTACATACATACTCTGGACCCATTGTGTACGTTAATGCGGGGTATGCCTGTATGCTAAGTTAGTACTATACGGCGTTAACCTTAAATAACATGGCTGCCATTAAATATGTCTTACCTAAAGGTGGCATTACATCGATGTATGGGGGAGGGGAGGAGTAGAAGTGGGGGCGGGGGGGAGAAGTAGAGGTGTGAGTGGGGGAAGAAGTAGATCCATGTGGGGGAGAAGTAGAGGTGTGAGGGGGTGTAGTGGAGGTGTGTGGGAATAGAGGGGGAGAAGTAGATGTGTGAAAGGGAGACTTAGAAGTGTGAGAGTACAGAGAGAGGTGTGAGAGTACAGAGAGAGGTGCGAGGGGGAAGAGAGAGGTGCGAGGGGGAAGAGAGAGAGGTGCGAGGGGGAAGAGAGATGGAGGTGTGAGGGGGAAGAGAGATGGAGGTGCGAGGGGGAAGAGAGAGAGGTGCGAGGGGGGAGAGAGAGGTGCGAGGGGGAAGAGAGAGGGAGGTGTGAGGGGGAGAGAGAGGGAGGTGTGAGGGGGCAGAGAGAGGTGCGAGGAGGCAGAGAGAAGTACGTGGGGGCAGAGAGAAGTGCGAGGGGGCAGAGAGAGGTGCGAGGGGGCAGAGAGAGGTGTGAGGAGGCATAGGGAAAGGGAGAGGAGGTGCAAGGGGGCAAAGAGAGAGGTGTGAGGGGCAGAGAGAGGAGCAAGGGTGCAGAGAGAGGTGCGAGGGGGCAGTGAGAGGTGCAAGGGGGCACAGATAGAGATGTGAGGAGGCTTAGGGAAAGGGAGAAGAGCAAGGGGGCAAAGAGAGAGGTGCGAGTGGGCAGAGACAGGTGCGAGGGGGTAGAGAGGTGTGAGGGGGCAGAGAGAGTTGCGAGGGGGCAGAGACTGGTGCGAGGGGGCAGTGAGAGAGGTGCTAGGGGGCAGAGAGAGGTGTGGATACTAACCTGTCAGCAAGGACCAGGGGGGTAGGATAGCCCACTCTCAGCTAGGAAGATATGAGCTGCAGGCAACCAACACAGGCTGTGTAAGACATGTTGCAATAATGTTGCTTTTACATACATCGTTGCTGCTGGGACAGGGAAACTGACAGGCAACTAAAGAGGAGAAATGAATCCCATAACTAAGGGGAAGACAGAGGAATATGGAATCTAGTTCCAGGACAACAACACCACACAAAGGTGAAGATCTTGCCAAACCTCCCAGTTGGGACATCACTTTCTACCAGCCAGATCCTCCAATAATTAATTAAAATACAATCCTCAAAAGGAAGTTTTAAAAAGAACACTCAAGAAACATAAAAATTGAACTCAAAGATAATACTCTTTGACCCACAAAAAAGAGTACATTACACGTAATATGATCTGGGAGATTCCTACACATTAACCCTCCCCCAGTACTAACTTTATTGCAGCACCATTAAAATATATAACAGGTGGTTGCAGCTTTCTCGCTGCAGGCTATTGCTGGTTTCCCTATGACCACAATCCTGCTTCACATCTGTAAAATACATTTAAGTAGATATGTATTTTAGTCACATTTCTTATACAGATTCTGTAATAATACCAGAATATATTGGGAAAGTAAAAAGAAATATTTCAAATAGTGTTTCACATGGTACAAGATAACGTTGGTCACGGTCTCCTTTCATTTTTGCATTTTGTTATTGTGCCACTGGTTCAACTTAACAAAAGAGATCACAGCTATAACAATAGGCAAATGACAGTATAAGATTGCACTGCTCCATGATCACATTAGTATTTCTTTCCCATCAGTTCCTAGAGAGCGTTACCTCACCTAATTAATACTATACGATTTTAATTCAATTTGCTCTGATTACAATGAAAGGTTTTAGATACTATCTGTGAGCTTTGTTGGTTTGACACTATTAGAAGGTTCAGAAGGGCAAAGTTAGATGGCAAGGTAGGGAAAAAAATACATGGTGCTCCCTCACATTTTTTTTCTATTGTATATACATTTTACCACGTATTAACAAAAAATTCTATATTTAGGTCAGAATAGCATTTGTAAATGAGCTCTTGGGGCTTCTTTAAAAGTCAACTCTCAATGATGTATTTCCCACACAAAAAAGACACTGAATCAGAATATACATAACTATGTTGTACTTTCAGTAGGCAATCACAAGCGGACACTTTAAAAAAAAATATATATTTATTTTATATGTTTAATTTATGCAGCTATTATTACACTTTAGTGAAAGTGGATTACCTAACTGTCTATTGATTCGTTCTCGCCGTATCGGTCAGCAAAGGTCCTGCCGTTCCAGGTTTTCCTAAATGGGGCCGTCCTTTTCCGTTTTCAATCATCCTTCAGTCAGGGTAACGTCAGCTAGGCTCTCAACAACGCATTCGTTAATTACTAAGTAACATATCTATTTGTACAGTTTGTCTGGAATTAACAAACAAATATCACCACACAGCGAACGTGTGCAAAAGAATCTTGCACTGCTGGGGATGTGTGTCTACAAACCTGGCTCATAGAAATCAATGGACGCTCATTATATTAAAACTAATTAAAACTGCTGTTAAGAGTTGGGAAAAAAATGTAGTAAGTATTAACTAATACTACAGAACTGATTTATTAATTAACAAAAGCACACACACACACATGTTGGATGTTGCAGGAATTGCTCCTTTAAATAACCCCTATTTCTAAAAGTGCCTTAGGCTGAGCTCATGGTGGTGGAGCATACGCGCGCTACTGTGCGCGCCACAGCATGTACTCCTGCAGCCCCAGCGATATGTGCACTAGGCTGCAGGAGATTGGGGAGGCGATCAGGGGCGTGGCGGGAGGCGTGGTGAATGCACCACGGAGCTGGTTTCTCCCTCATGGCTGACCAGCTCACGTGGACACTGACAGTCAATACGACTGCAGTCCGAAATCTCAAATTGACTTGTCTCGGCAAAATGTACCAGCGCCGACACGCGCAGCGCTGCGGGCACTTGAGGAACTGCAATAGCAAATCAGTTGAGTCCCGAAAGTGTGTGCGCGCGCTTGCAAGCGCGCTCACACACAGCAACACCCCCACCATGAGCTCAGCCTTACTCTTCTCTCCATCACAGCACAGTGTGATTACCTGTGCTGCAGAACAGGGAGCTCACTAATGTAGATCATTCCTCTCATACAGGTGTGTATGTATGTATGTCTATGTATGGTGAATGTATGTATGATGTATGTTGCATATGTAGTAATGTATGTAATGTTATTATCTTTTATATGTATACAGTATGTATTTTTTGTATGGTATGTATTGTATCATGCATGTATGCATGCATGTATGCATGTATGCATGTATGCACTGTATGCAATGTATGTATGTATGTATGTTTGAGATGTATGTAGCAATATTTATTGTATGTATGTTTGTATGTGATGTACTGTATGCTGTATGTAGTATGTATGTCTGTATGTATGTGATGTATGCATGCATGCATGTATATGTATGCATGCACTGCATGCATGCATTAATGTATGATGTATGCATGCATTATGTCAGGTGGGTCGTAGGTGTTGTCTGTATGTCATGTATGTATGTATATGTCATGTATGTATGTAATGTATGATGTTGTATGTATGTATTCTTTATTAATCTAGATTAATTGTACATCAGCGCGGTCAGCATAAAGCTGTAAAGAGCAATTGATTCCGATAGTACAAATACCAGTGAATTTGTTGTATCAGCAATTGGTACATTTAATTGGTCAAAAAAAAACCTTTATCATGCGACGTATCAAGAAGCAATATGATTGTTGTTTTTGACACATGGGGTTCAATTGTTTTGACCCAAAAATGCACCACTTTTGCCTTTGATACAGTAACACTATGTAACCCTTGTTTCCCCCCCTCCCCCCCCCCAGACTCATCGGTGTGTTAGGGTGCGGATGGCGATTACCGCATAGTGGTGGTGCATACCTCGTGAAACACGAGGTCCTATAGCTTCCCCCCGCCTCCCGCGTTGTTATTGGGGAGACAGGACCAGCTTCTGGTGGTTGTAGTCCTCTATGCTTTAGTGGTTCGCGCTCATCCATCTTCTATACTCCCATGGATTGGGATAGGACTATTAAGAAGAACCACCCTGGTCAGGTTATGCTCAGAACTCACACAACAGTCTGTGTATAAATATTGCCTTCTCTTTTTATTGTAAGATCAGCGCTCTACAAATGCATGGGCGACCAGCAGCCACAACAACAAAAACAACGGTCCCAGCTGATCACTCTACACTCTCCTCCTCCTTTCAGGTCTTTCCTCCGCTCCTCCTCCAAGTCTCTTCCTTCCTCCGACAGAGGTCTGGGCCTGGGGCGTCAATACCCCACCCCGCCTGCCACTCAAGGTTTCCTCTGGGTGGGAAAGATGGATGTATCCCCATCACCCACCAAGCACTTGGTGAAGGGCATTGGTCACCGGTCCTATGTGCTATCAGCTTTACTCAAAGTGGCTGAGGGTCTCTCTCCTCTCTCTCTGCTTCCGCTACGAACTGCACAGTTGAGACCGCACTTTCTCTCCACCCTCGGCACAGACAGACAGTCACTTACAGGAGCTGTCTGCTAAATATGTATCCCAGCAGCCCACTATGAGTCAGCAGATACCCCCCTCTGTCTCATGCCTGCAGCAGAGTCATGGGCCGCATCTACCACTCAGGGCAGGCCTGTGGAAGGGGAAAACCCATGATGACTACGTGCCTGCCCTTAACAGGACTTACCACAGTAGAAGGAGAATATGGTAAGCCCGTGCTGTTTACAGGGGGCTACAACTACATAGTGTTATTTAGTCTGGTGTTCATTGCAGACGAAACACAGGTAATGCACTTGTGTGGGTTTACTAGGGAAGGATGTAAGAAGAGCCTTTGTACCTAAAGTATTACTCTTCCAGCATCCTTCACTTAACATCCTGTTATTCTGACGTCTCTAATTTAGTTGCAGTACATGGAAAGGTGACATCTGTACCCCATTTATCATGTCACTTGTTAAACCTAGTTGAACATTTCTAGAAGTGGAAATAGATTTCCTTATTTAATATATTCTGTAATACATCCCAGCTGCCTGCCTGTAAATCTCCATCCTTAACCACACAAGGTAATAAATGAAAACAGTATAACATTTGCAAAAAACATGGTTTTCTGTTATAGTGCATGCAGAGATTTCAGCTAAAATCTGGAACTTTATGGTTATGTTTTGAAATGTTTGGGGTGCATATCAGTGCAATTAGTGCTCTATTGACAATTAACTACAACTTTAAACATATAAAAATACAATAAACCAATATAGTGCCACAATCAATCATATTCAAAGTGCAAAGTCCGCTCTGCCTAAATGTCTTACTTGTTCTCTAAAACCCCCCCTGCATCTCCCCATCACCCTCATACCCACCCCCCCTGCATCTCTCCCATCCTCCTCTCATTCACCACCCCCTGCCATCTCACATCACCCTCATATCACCACCACTGCACTCTCTCCCCCCCCCCCCCCTTTCTCCCCCTCTCTCTCATATCACCCCCCTGCCTCTCCCGATCTCCCTCATATCACCCCCTCATCTCCATCACCCTCATATCACCCCTCCCTCCTCTCCCCTCATCCCCATCACACCTCATCCCCTCCCCTCATCTCCCATCACCCTCATATCACACCTCCCTGCATTCCATCACCCTCATATATCACACCTCCCCTCCCATCTCCCATCCCCTCAATCACCCCTCCCCCATCCTCCCATCACCCTCATATCATCACTCCCCCCATGCATCTCTCCCATCACCCCTCATATCACAATCCCCCTCCATTCCTTTAACAACGCATCCTCCATCACCCTCATATCACTACCCCCCTGCATCTCCCCCATCTCCCTCATAGCACCCCCTGCCATCTCCCATCTCCCTTATCACATCACCCCGCCCCTGCATCTCCCTCACCCTCATATCAACACCCCACCCCCCCTGCATCTCCCATCTCCCTCATATCAGACACACTCCCCCCCGCAATCTCCCATCACCCTCATATCACACCTCCCCTGCATCTCCATCACCCTCATATCACACCTCCCCTGCATCTTCCATCACCCTCATATCACACCACCCCGCCTCATCTCCCATTCCCCCGCATATCACCATCACCCCCCTGCATCTCCCATCTCCCTGATATCACCCCTACCCTGCATCTCCCCATCACCCTCATTCACACACCCCCCTCATCTTCCCATCTCCTCATATCACACATCCCTTCATCTCCCTCATCCCCTCAAGCTACTCACCCTCATTCCACTCCCTGGCAATCTTCTCCACACCCGTCATATCACCCCCCCGATCTCCATCTCCCTCATATCACCCCCCGCATCTCTCATACACCCTCTATCACACCACCACCCCCTGCATCTCCCATCACACTCACTATGACACACCCCCGCGATCTCCTCACCTCATCACCCTCATATCACCACCCCCACCTTGCATCTCCCATCACCTCCTATCACCATCCCCTGCATCATCCCATCACCCTCATATCACACCCCCCCCCCTGCATCTCTCATTATCCTCATATCCACCCCCCTAATCTCCCTCACCCTAATATCACCCACCTCATCTCCATCTCCCTCATATCACCCCCTGCAGTCTCCCATTCCCCTCACTATCTTCGCCCCCCCCCCCCTCATCTCCCATCCTCCTCATTCTCTCCTATCTTTCGTTATCCACCCTCGCTTCTTCCCCCTCCCTTCCATCTCCACCCCCCCCCTTGCATCTCCCTCTCCTCTCTCCCTATATGCAACCTCATGTGGCGGATGCGGCGGCAGGCAGGCGGGGCGCCTGCACACACATAACGCACTCGCTAGCGCTATGCACCGGGCTAAGTGCAGCCCTGCTAGCAGTGTGGTGAGCTTGGCTCTGGTGTGGGATGAAGAGAGCCCGGGTGAAGGGGGAGATCCCGGTGGAATAGAGGCCGGGGGGTGGAGAGCCAGGGGGAGAGCCACAAAGCTGCTGCGGCGGCTAGGCGGAACCCCTGGGACTGCTCCACACGGAGCCCCATGTTCTGCGTACAACCCTTGATGGTCACTGGGTTCGAGCGAGAAAGCCCAAGGGATAGGGGGTTCATCAATATGGAAGTTTAAGAGTCCCCAATGGAAGAACTGGGGAGTCTGAGGAAGAAAGAAAGGGAGCCATGGATTCAAAGGGAGAGAGAAAGACGAAGGGGATATTAGAGGTAGTGGTGGAGATATATGGCCGCCACATGACAGGGAGAGAGAAAATCTGACAGTGTGACCTGAAATGAGGGAAAGCAAGAGAGGAGGAATAGGAAGGGTACGGTAGCGGCAGAGAGAGAGAGCAGTCACCCCACGCCTCCACCCCAGCCCATCAGGGCGCGAGTGTGGGAGAAAAAAGGCCACCATAAGAGAGGCATGCTTCCAAGCATCATCAGACTGAGTGTAATGGCACCATTGGAGCGCATTTTGGAAAAATGTTTGTCATTTTTAAGCACTCCAATGAAATACATGCTTAGTAGATACTTTCAGCATACCAAACCGCACGTCATCCCGTAGTGTATATATTATGCATGTACCTGTAATCTTGCCAATAAATAGCACGTCTATGTAAGACATATAGTAGTGCACTATTTTATTAAAAACTCTGTCAACCGGCCTTTTGTGCAATTTGAAGACTTTACAGTATACAACAATGTTTTTTTATACCCTATTTTTCATGATGCATTTAGCAATTTCAGTAACAAATATAATTCCATAATAACCACTTTTATGTTGGTACATGGAACTTTAATGTGGTTTCTCTGGCATCAATTCAAGCTGTTTTTTTTTTCTTCGTTTGTTTCTTAATAACGCTTATTGTTAGTATTGATACAGTTTAAAAAATACAGTTGGTGTCCATTATGTCGTTAGAAAGATTCTATGAACGCTCTCCTATGCAGAGGTGCTTCTGTTTGCCGACCAGGAGGCAATTTTTGATTTGTGGCGCACGATAGCTGTACGACAAAGTCTAAACAAAACATGGCATTTAATACTCAATATCTTCAATCTCCCAGTTTATTTAATTCTATTCCTTTGGATTGCCGATATTGTTTCGCGCACAGCTAAAAAACTACGGTGTACTTTACAAACTGTGTTCTTTCTTTTTCCTTTGGTGTTAAACATTTTTTGAGAAATACATGCTCTTTAAAAAAGCCCTATTAAATCTTTATACGGTAGGTTAGGAAAGTTCATAGTACAGTGTCTTCCATGTTTGTTATAATAATGCTTCATTTGAAATCATCCTAAAGATTTTGTAAAGCCAGATCCAACTTCGCTATACATGCGCCTGCTGAGGCAGCTGATAAGCACAGTCCTGCACACACCACGCTTCCAGCAAACTATTATATCCAGAAGCTTCAATTGAAGATCTCTCATATATTTACAAAGGACACCAGACCTTTTCATGGCTCAAGTATGGTTGTACATCTTCACAAATTAACTTGCATTATATATACCAGTAATAAATCCTTTGAGCATGGTCATGTGTGTCTGACAAAACGCGTCAGGATAGCAGCGACGCCTACTTATACGCCATTGTGGGACGGTTTGTCTTGATGGCGATCTTCCCAACCCCTGCTGCAGCGGAGCCCCAGTGGTTGGTTCGGATGATAACCTATCTGATGGAGGGACGACAACTAAGGATTTCCAACGGTCTTTATCACCATATCCACGAGTCCTAATGAATTGGACCAGCGCTGACAGCGTTTTGCACAAAAAACACATACCGCTGTGGAGGTTTTGGCCATGCTGTTTCCGTGGTGGTGATATATAATCATATGCCTGTCACGAACTTTATGACGGTTATAACTTACACCAAATAACTGGTGTTGCAACGAACACACGCTTTAGTTTTTATAATAAGTTATATTTATTGCTTTGATAGTGAACACAGCAGATAGTCAATAACAACAAGAGAGTACCTTACTTAGGGGAGGGTGGAATGCAGAAGTAAATCATGGATCTTGATTAGCATTCTTCCCACAGCAATCAAGCTCAAATTGTTGGTATAAACGAAACAAAGTACGTAAGGGTTGACCTCAGTTTATCATACTTTTCAAACCTATTTCTTACCTATTGAGTGGAGGCTATTGAGAACATTAACCTGCACCCAATCTCTCTAACGTGGGAACATGTTACCCCCCCCCAGCTAGATGGCACATGCGACTGTGACCTCCCTGGGGTCTCATTTCTGTATCCCCCACCCAATGTCAGGGCGCCGGTGCCAGTCTACCAGAGGTGTTATCTGTCAGGATATGTCTACAAACCACTCAAAGTCCCGCACTTTCTCACTTTCCGCCCTAATGTATACAGTTAGTGGAGGCTGAGCCCTTGATCATTGGGGTCTGTTCGTATACATTAGGTTGCCCCCCTGCAACCATTTGCATTCCTCGTTGCAGGACATCTTCGCGGGCTTTCTTCCGCTTTGAACACGTACCCAGGTTTTTAATTATACAGACCTTTAAAAGAGGCCGGTTTTTGTTGGGCCCAGTGTGGTCGAAACGGCCCAGTCCTTCTTGCGACAGTGCCTCTCCATTGTGGCAAATTCAGCCCGTCTGTGTACCTTCCAGACCTTAATACCAATACAAAGTTACACCCTTTTTTTCTTTAGGACAAGAGGTCCCGCTTTCAAAATAATTCTCGTTTTTTTCACTCTTTCCCATTGAACCAACGTGGCACCGCCGCATAGACTTTTCAATGGGGAACGCTCGCCGCCATTGCGTCTAATGGGTTCCGCCCGCCATATGACTTCAATCTGGAAATTCCGCCTTGGAGTCCTAATGGAGACTCATCTCCGCCATAGCCTTCAAATGGGGAACCCCGCCGCCACTGAGGTCTATGGGGAAAACTCAACGGACCATTCACGTTGCCCTACTCCGCTGTTGTGTCGAGAGGGTCGAAATGGCCACCTGCATTCATCCGAACATGACTGCATGCACCCCAAACCCCCCGCCCTCTGGTTCACTCCAGGACCGAGATATGGGCTTTACACATTTTCAGGATTTTGCATTAGAGCCGTTTTCTCCCGCTGATCTTTTGCTCCGCCATTGAAGTCAAGGGCGCGCCCCTCTTGCGCGCGCTACCCTTTACAGGGTGTGCCTGGAATCTCGGACCCTTGTGGTTCGTGTGTGGGTGGCGGCCTAGGAGCTATGGTCAAAAAAAATAATTTTATTTCCCTGGTGCCCTAGAACCTAGGGTTCCCAACGCCAATTGTCGGTGACCTTGACTGATTTTATAAGGCTCTTTTAAAAGACATTGTGTCCGCTTTTGCGTCTGGCGGTTTGGACGGCTGGCCAACTTCGTTCCTGGAGATTCACGTGAGGAACCCCATTGAAGTCAATGGAACCCTGACTTACAATGGGAAATCGCCGCTCCTTCCTCTCGGACGCCACCTGCTGGGTCTTCGAGGGTAACCGTCCCAACTGCTGAGATTCCGCCATTGAATGATGGAGCTGCAATGGGCGGCCTATGGGACCCCCTGCAAAATGGATCCTGAAATGGCGGGAACTTAAACAAAGGCTAATAATCACGTTCTAACTATTAACCTCTTGTCCTCCCGATGGTCCCCAGTGTGTGTGTGGGTGCAGACACTTAAACATGGTGATAATACGTACAACGGGGAACCCACTTTTCATGTTTGGCAGCAAGTAAAAACCACATTCCTGGACTGGAGTCCAGTTAACCCCTTGCCTCCCTGGTGAGGTCAGGTGGCATATGGGTGCAATCCCTTTAATACCGGGCCAACCCCCTCCCCCTCTCCACTCCTAGTTCACATTTTCGTTTGTGATTGAGCTTGTTTCCTTCTCCTCACTTTTTTTTTATGAAATTTAATACGCTTTTAACGCAATGGGGCTGCGCGCTTTCTCTTTTTGAACCCTAATCCCGAATATCATATAAATCTCGACAATAATTTGAATACAACAATTGTAAAAATACAATATATAATAAAACTCCGCTTGCAAATGAGTATTGGTCAAAGAATATAAACTATATTTTGTATGAATTGTGAACAATCTAATAATATAATTTTATAAATTTAGACAGAGCCGCCGTCTACATAATAGGACAAGCAATTGTGCATTGGAAATAAAGACAATAGTGACAGACACTTTAATGTAGAAACCATGCAATCGTCATGGAATAATCTAGACAATATTTATATATGTGCAATTACTTGCAAAAAAGCACCAGGTTCACATCTATCTGATACAAGATAAAATCTATATTGAACCGAAGTGAACCAACGTGTTCAAGTTTTGAATGGCATTAATGTTGTCCCACCTCCTCTCAATTTTGGGATAATTTGCAAAATGACAATGCACAAGATGGGCCCGTCGGGTCATGGTTATGCTGTTCATTAAAATGCTGGGTAGGTTGTTGGTGTACACATCCTTTTCGGATATTAGATGTATGTTTGGTCAAACGTAGCTAAGCTTTCTAGTAGTGCGCCCTATATATTGTTTTTTTTTACATGCACTGTATGAGATAGACAATATTAGATGAATCACAATGAATGAAATGTTGATGTTATTTTATTCCTTTAATGTTGATGAAAAGCCTCTTACATGTTTAGATCTTGGGGATCCAATTTTACAACTTAGGCATTTGTAAAATTAGTGGTGCCAAAAAAGTAACCTGTGGATGTTGACCATGTTTGGAGGATGTTGGAGCACTAGTGCCACATGTTTTTTGTTAAATTGTCCTGCTTTGTAAACAGTACCTTGGCTTTGAACGGAGATGAAGATTGCAAAATGGGGTCTTTAAGACTAAATCCGATGCTTTCTAATCACTTTCTTAATTTGAGGAGCTGTGGTTGTATTTTAATGAAGGGAAGATTTAAGTAGTTTCCCAATTTGTCAACGTTATTAGTTTTATTAACATTGTTCAAAAAGATCCTTTCTGACCTATTTTCGCTGTATTTTTGAATAACGCTGCCTCTCAGGTAGTTTTTTTTTGTGTTTTTTTTTTTTTTTTATTAAATTTGCCTAAACATAAAATTTAAGCCGTTGTTCCTATAACGCTGTTATTTGTACAAATTAATGCTTACTCTCCTTAGTTCACCTTGGGGGGATATTATCAGAGCCAATTATTCAATGGTGCTGGCAGCCCATATATTAGTCACAGCTCCCCAATGATATCCAGATACTGCAATCGAAAGGCGTCTTCTCCTGTTGCTCCAACAAACTTCCCAAAACAAATATCGTCCTCCAATCTTAATTTCAGTTTAAACTTGGTCTATTGATACCCCGTAATCCCTAGAACACACTTTAGCCACCATTTTTATTTCTTCTTGCGATACGTACGGGTTCACGCCATTTTTATTTCTTTAAAACTTGTTATTTATGATGTCAACGTCTTGTATTTGATTCTGACCATTTTCATATTATTTGTCTTGTCTCTTCTGGCATACCCAGCATACAAAAATCTCTCCATACTTCGTTGGTTTGTCTTCATCTTTGTGATTATCTTTACATTTAGTTCCAAGTTTCACATCCTGTTTGTGAGGAAACAGTTGAATACACTGGTTGAACACTTATTTCCTCTAAGGCATAGTGGGAATGTTCCCCCTTAACATATTGTTCATGTTTCCTTCCAAATGTTCTCCATTCCTCATCTCCTATTGATTACTTTAAAAGGTTTCAATCCACTGATATTGTCCTGGGCCAAAGTAGAGATATTTCATCTTATAGCTCTCTTACATTTATGGTTGACTTTGTAGAAGTCACCATTTGTTGACCACACTTGTGTTCTGTTAGCTTCCATATGGAGGCTCGCTTTCTTACTTGGATTTCTCAATTTTTGCTGAGTTTTTCTGCACCGTGTGGCAAAAATAACAATGTTGTCTCAAATCTTACAGTAGGTGACTCAATTATTCTCTAGTGCTTTGGTGGTTCCTTTTTCCCCCAATTTTTCCAACCAAATTGTCTTGACAATATTTCAGTGTTGGCATTGGGAAAAGCTTTGGTGACAGGTTCCCCTGCCAACTCCCTTGCGTGCTATCCTGTATCTTCATTGTAATCTATGTGGCTAATGGTTGTTTGTGGCTTCTCGTTAATGATCCTTAACTATCCACTGTACCTTCTTCAACCATTTGTTAACTTCATAAATTCCTTTTAAAAGGCTGAGGTATTGACAGTTAAACTCATCAAGCATATTATTTTATAATTGCCTTTGATTTTTACTTGAAATTCATTTTAAATTACTGAATTCTATTTATTTTGCTTAATGCCTGTTCGAAAATGTGATCCATTTTTTTATAATGAGTGTTCCCCAGGCAACGAGTTCACTTTTTTGCTGTGTTGCTTAAAACACGGTTCCGTGATCATGATAATCTTTTGAATTTGATGTACATTGTAGACCCATTGACCATTTGTGAATATGTTTACATGATCTTCGTTTTAATAAAGACGGTGTGCTCACAAGTAATGTCCAGTACTCTTCTTCTCTCTTGCCGTTCTACTAGGGTCTGATAGAAGGAGGTCTATGTGAGTTTTGTCTTCCCCAGGGAAAGATGTTTCCCTACCAAAAGAGTGAATTGTCTGTTTGTCCTATTGGTCTTTCGAAACAAAATGAACCCACACATTCCGAAAATCCAGGAATGTAAATTGCACCCCCTATTCCTGTGTTCCTTGTGCTGTATTTAGCACCAGAAGATTAAGTGTTCTGTTTTAAACACTCTGTCACCCGCTGTGCAATCTTGGTATTCAAAAATATTTGTCCTTGCACAGGATTATTTTATCCTTTTAAGGTAGATGAAATAAGTACCAATTATAATTGAATAATTATAATAATATATTGTATTGTTTGTTACGTGTTGGGGATAAACGCTCCGGCTGTATAAAACATTCTTTTTACTCTTTTGTCTAGCTAACCGATGTAAGAATGTGGGCCATAGGATAGCAAGACAATTATTCGCCTTCAGAGTAATTGCCTTTTGTAATTAAGTTGGGGAGTGAGTGGGTGAGCATACTTTTGTGTGATTAGAAACCTTGGGAAGACACCAAGGACAGATTTGTAGAGGAGTGGATATAGAAATACTCATCTATAATTGGGGACGGCTTGGAAACAGATATCTAAAACCGACCTCCTTATGTTATACTATAATTTACTATGATTTTTCCTACAGCTATATTGTCCGCTTGAATTCAGCTTCTAAGGTCCCTGATTGAAACTTACCTAATGTGTCATGAAACTCATGATAATTTTCCTGGAGGGGCATGGGTTCACTTACAATGGAAATGACACAAGAGAGATACTATCTCTAGTTAAATACAGACTCATCCATCATAGTGTCCCACTCAGTAACCGCACGAGCCACGGACTGTCTTCTGTGCCAGCTACTGGCCAATGAGTTTGTTAATCTCATTTCTCTCTGCACTAAAGCCGTGCCCGCAGTAACATATAGAAACTTAGCCATTCCTAAAACAAACTTAGTTGAATGCTGATGGATATATTGTGTTTCTATGTCCTGTGCGACTATTTTTAATAATCCACATTTGTAAAAACAAAAAAAACAAGTTAAATATTTTAAAACTACAGAACCTCAAAGAATGGATATCTGTGAAAGGAGTTGGCACACAGTAGATGCAGTTAAGTAAAAAAAAAAAAAAAAAAAAAATATATATAATATATATATATATATATATATATATATATATATATATATATATATATATATATATATATATATATCCAGTAATGTATCATTAGTAACAGTGTTAGCCGATCTTCATAATCAAAAATATGGTATATATCTATTATATATAATAGCATAATATATATATATATATATATAGAATAGATATTATATATATATATATATTAGAAATGTGTTAGATATCTTTTAGAAAAATAAAGGATTTACTGTAGGCATCACTAGTGTTCATTTTGCTCCTTTTTTAGTATGCATTTGTAATTTATTAGCATTTGTATTGGCATTTATTGTGTGCATACTGTTTCTGTAAGAGATATTGCATTCTTTCAGGTAATTCCATTGCTGTTAGTAATCATATTTGGGGAACCGTTGTCTAGAATATTTTTTTATACCAATTTACAGTGGCGGCCGCCTTCAGCCTCGTGCGGCCATTTCAGTGCACCATGTTCCGGTATTTTTAGGCGCCGCGGGCGTTTCATTGTATTAGCGCTATTAGCGCTGTCTCACCATGAATGTGGCAAAGTGCGTGACATTCGGAAAACATCCCCGAAAAAATCGGGGATGTATGAGAATAAAAGGGGCCGCAACAGTAACTTCAATTGTGGTTATTTTTTTTCTAGTTTGCTAGTTATTCTCTTTTTTTTTTAAACACTTTTATGTCTACTTTATCTTTTGAACTTTGACAATTCCTATCGACCTATTCTTTTTATTGATTTTTTGTTAGACAATGAATGGCTGCTGCTGTCTCTCTCCCAATCCGAAAAGTGCTGGGTCTCAAAATTTATTTCATCTCTGCCAGATTCTCTTTCAGCTCACTTCCAAATCTTTTTTTCAACTGGTATTGCCTATTCTCACCCCATGCGTCCTGACCTTTGCCCCTAATAGTATGCACCAAAGTCTGCCATAGCGGCACTTTCTTGGCACAGCCCTCACGCGCCTCTGCCATTACATTCGAGCAGCAGCATGCCCGCCGCCGTCGCCACCCCCGGGATATTTAAAAAAAAGAACGCGCGCAACATTTTTCCACAAAGGTAACCCCTTAACCTTACCCCCTAACCTTACCCTTTACCCTAACCCGCAAACCTTACCCCTTACCCTAACCCGCAAACCTTACCCCTTACCCTAACCCGCAAACCTTAACCCCTTACCCTAACCCGCAAACCTTAACCCCCTACCCAACCCGCAAACCTTACCCCCTACCCTACCCGAACCTTACCCCTTACCCTAACAACCCGCAAACCTTACCACCCACCCCCTACCCTAACCCTCAAAACCCTTACCCCTTACCCTAACCCGCAAACCTTACCCCTTAACCAACCCGCAAACCTTACCCCTTACCCTAACCCGCCAAAGACCACCTTGACCCCCTAACCCTAAACACCGCTAAACCTTACGTGCCCTTACCGAACCCGCAAACGTACCCCTTAACTAACCCCTCAACCTTACCACCCCTTACCCTAACCCCAAACCTACCCTTTACCCGAACCAGACAACCTTACCCCTTACCCTAACCCCCAAACCTTCCCCTTCCCTAACCCCAAACTTACCTATTAACCCTAAACCCGCAAACTTACCCCTTACCCTAACCCGCAACCTTACCCCTTACCCTAACCCGCAAACCTGAACCACCCCTTAACCCGAACCCACAAACCTTACCACTTTCCCTAACCCGCAAGACCTTCCCCACCCCAGCCCCTTACCGTACCCGAAAACCTTACCCCTTACCCTAACCCAGCAAACCTTACCCCCTAACCCTAACCCGCAAACCTTAGACCCCTTACCCTAACCCGCAAACCTTACCCCTTACCGCAAACTTACCCCTTACCTACCCCAAACCTTACCCTTACCCTAACCCGCAAACCTTACCCCTTAACCCTACCCGTAAACTTACCCCCTACCCTAACCCGCAAAACCTTACCCTTACCGCTAACCCCACAAAACCTTACACTTCCCTAACTTGCAAACCTTTACCCGCCCTTCCCCTAACCCGAAACCTGTACCCCCTACCCTAACCCGCAAACCGTCCCCTTACCACTAACCCTCAAACTTAACCCCCTTACCCTAACCAAACCCGCAAACCGTAACCCCTTAACCCTAACCGCAACCTTACCGCTTAACCCTAACCCGCAAACCGTCCCCTTACCCTAACCCGCAACCTTACCCCTTACCGCTATACCCCGCAAACCTTACCCCCATTACCCCGCAAACCTTACCCCTTACCCTAACCCCCAAACCTTAATACCCTTAGTAACCCTACCCACAAATCCGTACCCCCTTACCCTACAACCCGCAAACCCTTAACCCTTACCCTAAAGATAACCCCTAATCTAATAAGCAATGCACTTACTTTAGTGGGTGGCGTTTAATGAACTGCCCTGAGATTGTCTGGTGGCCACAGATGGCATGGTGGGGTGCTGCGGTGAGATGCGGGTGTCAAGATGTCCCATTCTGCATCCACTGAACTACTTTATATTATATATAGGGGCATCACAAGAATCTGCAGCACTCCCCCAATACAAAGGATATTTAAATTAAGCAACACAGCATCAGGGGTACCCAAGGCAAAAAATCGCCGTTTTGGACCCTCACGGTCTTTCTCAAGCTCCCCTCAAGATCTTTTGTGTTAGGATCCTACATATTTCTGTTGCTGGATGTAATCCTGGCTGCACCGCGGCACCCACGATTGACCAGATAAGTTTGATTTCCTTAAATTTTTCCCTTTTGAGTGAACTGAACCTTTCTGTTATTTTTATTTGAGTGTTTTCTTCTAAAGATAGCATCTCTCCTCGAATTGTAAAAATAACGCCTGGGATTAATAGCTATGTGAATTGTGGAATACTTCCCCCACCGTCTAGATATGGGTGGCTTGGCCTTGAACTTTTTTTTGGAATTTTGTTTTTTGTTATCCTGGCTTCCATTAAAAAAGTCCTCTTCTTGTCAACTTTTGTTGGGCAGTAAAAAAAAAAAACTGCTGAAATACGAATCGTAGGGCCTAAAAATGTCTGAGATGTGATAATCCCCGGGTTACATGGAGTATTCATATGTTCATATTCACACAGTAAAAATGGAAAATGCAATGTCAACCTTGACATAAAATGAACAGGAGTTCTTTTATCCATCCATTTCCTCATATGATGTGGCCATTTAGAAAAATCCAAATGTCACTTCAGAATGGATCAATGTGTTAAAGAACAGATGGACTTCATCAAGGCTTGAAGAGCACGTTTCTTGGTAGTCAAATGTGCATCTGCTCTTCCTGACTGGTTTGCCGAATTGCTTTAATTTCCCTCAAATCACTTTCTAAAAAAAGAGGGACATATTTAATAAAGGTTTAATTCAAATAAGAACATCTGCAAAGGGTGTTCCCTGTTGGCATCTACACCTGATTTGGTTTACTAAATTTGGTGCATCCTTGCTGTGTTGCTGAATACAGCATAATTTTTAAAAATATATCAGTGGTGGATAAAAAAGTAATAAAACTACTTCGGACAGATGTTCCATATGAAGCTGAAATGTATTGAACTGATATATAAGGACCCTATCAGCTCAGAATGTTGGGCTTTAATTATTAAAGGTGGCAATAGCCATTATGATTTTTTAATGATCATTCAGTGAATAGCTGTTAATGATTGATAATGGCTATTGCAGTTGTTCCAACACTGTATCATCTAACGATCTACCATCCAAATCACTTACTGAATGCATATTTATCACAGCTGAGCAATTTACAATGAATCTTAAAGCGAGCTAGATAATATTTGCAGAATAGAAGATGAGTACTTACATTCAGTCTGCTTTTTATTTAGCAGATCTCTGTTAGGTCGCATGGTTGATGGTCTGTGAGGCTGAGGGAATAATCCCAATGGCTGAAGCAGGTAGGTAGTCGGATAGCAGGCAGGCTGGGGTCAGGGGGATGGTGGATAAACCATAGTTAATCAGGCTTGGGGGTCAAGTCAGGCGGCAAGAAAAAAAGAGAAATCATGGACAACCGGGGTCAGGGCATGCTGTAGGCAATAACGTGGTCAGGCAACCCGAGGTAGGGCAGTGAGAAACTGGAACCATAGTTAACAGGCGGATGGTCAGGCAACCGGCAGGTCAAGACCAGATCTTCATCAGGGGATACTGATCCAAAGGGCACTAGGCACATTGACCTGGCACGGAAGCGTGAATTTGTTGTCTGGCTATTAGCAAGCCAGGGTGTGTGTCAACAAGGGGATTAGCTTTGTATATAGCTGTGGAAGCAGTAACAGTGGCAGCTGAAACTCCGATGCACTGTAGCCTCAGGTGATCTTTGGTTTGTGTAACTACACCATGGAACTGACAATTCCTAAAATGCGGGATTTGGAATTAGATAGAAAATGTAGTCTCTATGTCCCTGATTATCACCATAAGCTGACAGTCTCCTTGAGCCATCCCTTAAACAGTAGATTTCTATCACTCCGTTTCCACTAATGGTTGGGAAAATCCTTACGTTTCTTACAGTCCCCTTGGCTTCAAGCAAATTCACTATTCATGAAATTACATATGGTCCAGAATGAAACGTTGGCCAGGACAGGGCTTTCCACTTCCCCCTCTTGTAACTAACTGGGAGGAAGAAGGTGGGCCAACTCACCAGCTAAAATGGATGTGGTTAACACATCTAAGTCTTTCGGGTGTGATTGCATTTGTTTATACATGCCTCACTCAAACTCCCTCTATTTTAGGCCAGGCCTTTTTCCCTTTTCCTTGAATGATCTTAAGAATATTGGGCTTATTACGCCGTAGTGACCTAATGTCCTTCAAGCCACAATATAACACAGGGGCGAAATGCCAGTGAATTTTTCATTCTTAGTGAGGGTTCTCAAACCTATCTCAAATGTTCATCGCTCAGTTTTGATGATGGTCTTGTCCCCATAAGAGTCTTGGTTTGTGTGGGCTAGCTCCAGTTCTAGCGTTCAGACCATTCTTGATGTCCTCTCCCTGATTCGCCAATCAATTTTTAGACGAAGTTAATAATGGATCCAGGTCCAGAAGCCGATCTATTTTGCCGAACTTTCTGTAATACTCATCGCGGGGCCTCTTCGAAAATGTAATCTTTGAGCTGTTCTTTCTAGTCGGTGTTGGACTACTTTTTTTTCTTTTCAAATTTAGCAATCGTTCCTCTGCCAACCAGACCCACACCTTGGCTGGTTCAGTGGGAAGAAGGGTTGACTCAGCAGTCTGGGTTCGTTTGGTATGCATTGGGTTTCATTGTCCTCCATATTTCCCAACAGGTGGTCTAGCCCGGCTTCGTAATGGTGAAGCCAAGGACAAGGACATCTTTCTATCATTAGGGCTAACTACTGTCCCAGTTTCATCTGTCGATGGATATATTAATGGGAATAACAAAAGTCAGACACATTGCATTCTGGAAGCCCTTCAGTAGACACTTTCGCCCAGAACCTTTCATGTAGAGTGTTTTTTGGCTCATTTAAGAAAGCTCTGTGGTGGCTGGTCATGCACGTTTCCATCTGATTTTGCTCAAGTTCCGTGCCCACAATTACTTGAATAACTGCAAGGACCACCTCAGCAATGGTTTATCTGGTCCGCAGAACCTATGGCCAGCTAAATCTGTTAGGCATTAGTGGTGGATGAGCTTGAGGCGGATGAGGATCCTAATGCCAAATGGGCAGAAGCAGATTTTAGACAGCACGGGTCAGGGCAGAGAGCAAGTCCCACATTCAAGCAGGCCTGTGGTCATAGGTCACAGGCCAAAAAGAAATCAGCAAACAGGGTCATACGTTGCAGCAGAAAGCGTGTCAGCAAACTGGGGTCAGATCAGGCGGAAATCAGAACGAATCATTCAGTGCTCTCCCTCTCTGTCACCAAAAGGATGGTTTGCGAGCAGACCCTCATCAGTGGTGTACAACTGCGTGCCGTCTCCCAGTTGTAACCTCACAGCCTCTTTTGGCCAGACGTCGCACACGCGAGCCCAAGTGGCCTCATTGTTATTCTCCTGTTTATTTTAAATCTGCAGGCCTTGCTTTAGAGCTTGCGTCCACTGCCTGTCATCTATGAACCTTGACTCACTGGCCACGCCCTTGGTTCTATGCCGTTTGGACTACGAAGATTCCTTATATGCAAGAACTACCGGTGTCCTGATGGGGAGACTCCAACTGTCAGCTGAATGTGTTTCTGCTTTTAGCATATTACTTCCCATCTTATGAGATCTGCACGGCTTCGCATTAATCTTCCGTGTTTGGTTTCAAGTTGGCCGTTATGGCCTTTAAAAATCCTTGCAAGGCCAAAGTCTGTCTATCTGCAGTTCTGTTTGAAGCTATGGAGGGATCTAACTATGACCAGGTTCCTCAGGGGGTCCTCCTCTCTGTGCCAAGGTTATTGCCCCCTATGCTGGGTGTCGGTCCTTTCTCGTTGTACGCTTCAATCAAATGTCTGGAAACGCGCTAACCAAAAGGGAGTATAAACCGACTTTACACTGTTTTGGGAACGTTTAAACTTCCTTCTGGCTTTTCCTGTCAACATAATAATTGTATCTATCTCATTTGAATGTTCTTTAACTTAAAGTAATTGTGATGACCCTTAAGTGATGCCTGTTTTACTAAACAAAATGATTATTTAGGTGTATGGAAGGCATTTCTGTGCAAGCTACATGGGTCAGGTGTTTATTGGCAGATTGTGCTGTTTTTTTTAGTGGGGCAGGCAATGAACTTTTGACTGATGAGCCGGTCTAAGAGGTTCAGGGCCTAACGAAGGGTAAGTAGGTTCAGAAGGTGGGTAGAGGAGGACAGAGGGCACAGCGGATTTCTGGCAATTTCAAACATCATTTTATTGAGCCAACACAACTTTCGACGTGAGGTCTTTTTCAGTGACAAATGGCTAACAAATCTAGTCTAACAACCTATAAATAGTGCCAAATCCCCACAATGCAAAACCTGTTTTCAATCATGTTGATGAAGTCCATTGTGCTTAGATCAGTCCTTGAACCGATGTGGGGGGGGGGGGGCCAGTGTGCAAGCTTGAATAGGTGATCCCCAAGGCTTGTAATCCTCCTTAGATCTCGTGATGTCATTCCCCCACTTCCTGGTTATTCGGTATCCATCTTTGGGACGTCCTCACTTTCGGATCCTCAATGGTTGGAAACACCCGCAGCCGTCCTCGTGTGGCGGTTTCAAAATGCGCGCATGCGCACTTCCTGATTATTCCGGTAAATCCTCGTTGTGACGTCATTGATTCGTGTCCTCAAAGTTGTAAACGCAGCGTCCTCATGCTTTCAATGCGCGCATGCGCAGTAACATGACCTTCGCGGCCGCGTCATTTCTGACTGATTGATTCATTGCACAGCGTCAATCTTTGATCAGTCTTGTTTCCTCAGTATTGGAACGCACGATCTCATGCGTTTCAACGCGCACGATGCGCAGTAGGTATCCATGCGATTGCCTTCAAATTGAAACCCAGCAGTGGTCATTTTGTGTACCAATCTTGCACTAACGTTAATCCGTTTAATGTGATCCTGCGAGTGTATAAAACAGTGGATAGTTTGGATCACGTATTTGTTTCTTGTTCTTCAATAGAGGTCCTTCCATGTGTCATCTTTCTTTGTTCTTCATTGGAGGGAGTTATCTTCTCCATTTTTTAGAAGTCCACACGATATTATAAAACAGAAAAAAAATGGAAGTAAAAATCAGCACAACACGGTTGAACAAGCGGCGACCATACTCATTTACTATGAACAGTGAATAATAATAAAAGTTAAAAAAAAAGGTTGGTTTTGTCAATGTCTTAAACATGCTCAGCCCCAGTGGCATACTATCCTGAACAGCTTAAATATTTATCCAATAACAGCAGGCAGGTGCAGCAGCTATGGCATAAGTGGGTTTTACCTTTCTTCAATGAAACATCCTAAATGCCAAAGTAATTTTAGTCCATTAGGGCCATACTGTACATTATCTAAAGTGTGGATCCGAATGTTCACGTTGTAATTATAAAACCTCCTTTTCCAACTGCCCTAGCTTTTTTGAAATGTTCAATACCCATTAATTTTTAGTGATGAAAATGGGATACTGAATCAGAGCAATGTCTATAGAGCGGTGTCTTCCCGCAACTATTATTTAAGTTTACTCTTATGTTCAATAATCTAGTTTTAAAAGCATCAATTGCTCGGAACAATATAACAGAGTCACAAGGGCATTTGATCATGTAACTATTTTCGTGGTGTTACAGTAAATACGTTCCTTCAATTGGAACATCTTTCCACTTCTAGATGGTAAAACTTATCTCCAGTATTTAAACTGTTACAATGCTACATCCATAACAGTTATAGCGGCAGCTCACCTTGGGTGAACTCAGGAATGTGGGGTAGTATAAGTTCTCTTTGTCAGCCTTAATGAGATGTCCTTAGTTTTTCTCCCACTTTTGTAAGCAAAAACGTGGGAAATCCCTACAGACATCTTTTAAGTGTATCGTCAGTCCTGCCCTCTTTCCCAATGCCTTTTAATTTTTTGTTGGAATAACCATAACACCACTGGCTTTGTAATTTACTTACAAAATTTAAGACGAGTCACTTTTAGGATGAATTTGCGGGATTTTGTTAAAAGCTGTAACACTTCAAACCTGCTGTGTCCCCTCTCCACAATCTCCCTTAAATTAATACTCCAAGTTATTGGGCCTATCTACTATGGGCGTGTAGCTCTGATTACTTTTGAAGAATGGTAACTTTGTGTTTTAGGCGTTCTGGATGGAAACTGGTACATGTAAAGTGCTGTTTTTATCTGTTGGGCTTCTATAAATGTCACTATGAGTAGCCATCCTCATAAGTTGAAGCACATCCAATATGAACTCTGTTTTAGTAGTGCCCTATTTTTTTTGTGAATCTTACTGTAGTGTCAGCCCATCTAGATAATCAAAAAAATTGATAAGTTTCCTTCCTCTGTACCCTCCCCAAAGGAATGCCATCGCGATATAGTCTGCAATAGAATACATCTATTTATAATGCTATTGGATAGATTATTTCTCCTCAATTTCTGTCCATGTAACAAATTACATAGGCAGGGGCCTACATTGCTGCCCATTGCTGTTCCCAGCTGTTTGCAAGTAAAAGGTTTGCTCAACTTAAAATAATTTTTAATACAGAACTAAATGTCAGGATGAGCATATATAATCCCCAGTTGGATTTGTTTTGTGGGAATTTTTGATATTTTGTCTAATGACATCAAACCATTTATCAGTGGGATTATGGTGTATAAGTTGGTTACATCCATGATTTACCATGGTGATGGTTTTAACATTTATGGGCACTGAACTTATTTTTTTTTAAGAAAATCAAAGTGTCCTTTATGTATACTGCTTTTAATGACCAAAGGTTTGGAGAAAATATCAATAGAAACTGTAAAGGTTGATAATGAACCTGTTGCCGAAAATATTATGGGCCCTGCTGGGGGTTTTGTTAAACTTTATTGGACCTTAGGCAATAAAGACAGGATGGGAACGCCTTGGATTTTTCATAGTTAAAAAATTAACTATTCCTCATTGGATCCATACATTGGTTAGTCCAATTGCAGTATCCCTGTAATTTCAGGTTTGAATACCATATATTCGGAGCCATGTCCTATTAATATAACCATTTTCTTGATTCTCCCAGCTGCCCATGACTTCTACTCATACACGTCCATAATCCCTTTCACTACAAAGCGCTCCTTCCCTTGTCCGCTCTTTTAAAAAATATGTCTTCATTCTCTCTGAGTTTTTTAAGGGCCTCTTTTGTGGCAATTATAGATTGTAGTTTTGTGTGTGGTGCCTTTTAAAGATATTGTTGAACATCATACTTTATAAGGCGCATGAAACGTTCACCATCCTGGGTTTTTAAAGGGTGGCAATAAACTTTGTTTTCAGTTTAATCCTTTTGGGTTTAACCTGCGCTTGCTGGCTTGCCACTGCGATTCCTTCTGGACCTATGGTCTAGAAAAGAAGGATTTGAAATTTAAATTCCCCTCTGCAAATTTAATAATTCACCCTCTAATTCACGGGGTCTGGTCTTGTATGGGGACAAAAGAGGGACCTTTGGATAAAACACAGATATCCATTTCTGATATCCATGAGAAGACAAATTGTTGATAATTAATTATGCTTACTCATATTTGGACGTGGGCGGAGAAACCGAGGTGTTTTTTTGCACGTCTTTGGCCCCTCCTTGTCTTACGTCTTTGGGCCTTGATGTCCTGTCCTCTTCCCTTGTCTAAAAAAAGCCGTCCTGGGGTTTGGTTTCGCACCTTCACGCTGATTGAGCGGTGTCGATCACTTGTAAACCATTTGTTTTTTTAGAGTAGCCGATTCTTTTTGGGTTTTGTTAGATTTTTTGAACGCCTATCACTATCAGCCTTTCCGCCGAATAGACATTATTATCTTTGTAAATCTGCTACTACTAGTCTTAAACTTTTGTTTTTAAAATAATTTAAATCATCCTTGAATTTTTGCAGCTTGATTTTAAGCTCCTCAATGATTTGAAAATAGTATCATGTGTCCTGTTCAATAACAAGTTCTATTTTTAGAATCTCATGCCTCACGTTCGTGAGTTGGCGACGCTGACCCACCTCTTCTATCACCAGGACTATACTGTATGTCTAGTGACGCTTTGTTCAGAATTTGGCAACCAATTTTCACAAAAAACAGTCTACTCATACCAATTGTTTGGAGCGGTTTTTTTATATTTTTACGAAACCCCCTAGGGAATAAGTTTCTGTTACTAGTCTCTGTAATTGTGTGTACCATGAGAGTAAAGAGTTCGATTTCCTTTTTCTTAAGCCTTTCCAGATCTTTAATATGATCTGTGGTCTGTCAGGCCCAATGCTCCTGTTGTGTTGATTTCACAAGATTTTATAATTTTTCTTCGTCATTAAAAGGCCTTAATTTCAGCTCTATTAGACAATCCACTTGACAAGTTAATCCAGCCTTCCATATAATAAACATCTTTCGCCACTCGTCACTTAGCAAAAAAATATTCCAAATGAGTATCAAACGCCCTGTGTAGCAACATGTAATAAGCATAGTGAAATCACCACATTAGAAACTGACCTAAAGCTTAAACGCTACTCATTAACATATACAAGTAATGCTAATCAAAGCATTAAGGTGGGTTCAAGCACAATTTAACAGGTGTAACATTCCGATCATAGAGAGGAGTGCTGCACACTTAAAAGAGAAAAATGATACAATTACCGTGCACCAATGTTAGATAACGAAAGCCTGCCGTCAGTCCTGAGTACATAGAGGAAGGAACAGAGGGCACAGCCTGAGTTCTGCAAATTCAACCCTCATTTGATTTGGGGAAAAGCCCAACACACGTTTCGACCGTTGAGGTCTTTTTCAATTGACAATGGATCTACAATCTGTTCTAACACCTATAAATTATTGCCCCCAAATCCCGACAATGCAACCTTTCAATCCGTGTGATGAAGTCCATGTGCTTAATCAGTTCCTTGACCAATGGCCAGTGTCGAGCTTTGAATAGGTGATCCCGACAGCTGTAAATCCTCCTTTAGCTATCCGTGATGTTCAATGTCCGCCCACTTCCTGTTATTCGGATCCTCTTTGTGACGTCATCACTTTCGGATCCTCAATGGTTGAACTGCAGCCGTCCTCATGCGTTTCAATGCGCTCATGCGCAGTGACATACACTCTGGGGCGTCAGTCAGTTCGACTGCATATGAGTCATTGCACCGCGTCAATCTTCATTCATCATTCCTTTCCTCAGTAGTTGGGAACGGCCGATCTCATCGTTTCAAGCGTGCACATGCTGCAGTAGGTATCCATTCGATTTCCTTCAATTGAAAACGCCAGAGATGCATTTTGTGTCAAAGATGACGCTTGTGCAATGAACTCATATGCATTCAGACCTGACTGCGCCTCGCTTGTGTGTCTACTGCGTCATTGCCGGCATTGAAACGCATGAGACGCCGCGTTCCAACCTTTTTTAGGACCCGAATCAATGACGTCACAAAGATGGATACGAATAATCAGGAAGGCGCATGCGCGCATTTGAATGCACGAGGACGCTGCGTTCCAACCATTGAGGACCCTAAGTGATGACGTCACCAGATTGATACCGAATAACCAGGAAGTGGTAGGACTGAACATCACGATATCTAAAGGAGGATTTTACAGCGTGTGGTAATCACCTATCAAGCTCGGCACACTGACCTTGGTTCAGGAACTGATTAAGGCCATGGACTTCATCAACCCTGATTGAACAGGTTGCTTGTGGATTTGGCACTATTTATATGTTGTTAGACCAGATTTGTATCTCCATTGTCCTTAAAAGACCTCCCGGTCGAAACGTTGTGTTTGCCTCAATACTGGAGTTTGAATTTGCAGAATCCGCTGTGGCCCTCGCGGTTCCTTTCCTCTATGTACTCTGTACGACTGCAGGCTTTTCTTCTAACATGGTGCACCGGTAATTGGTCTCAATTTTTTCTCTTTTTAAGGTGTGCCGCTCTAATGGAGGCTGCAAACTATTTGGGGTATAGCTTCGGAAAATAAAGAGCGTTTATTTTTGGTCCGGAAACGGGGGAGTTTTTAAGGCCCCTCAATATAACTTACTTTCATTGTCGTCTCCCAATGACATGTTAATTCATGAACCTGACTATTGTGCTCTTTGGAGCTTAACATTTGGTTTCAGGTCAGGACTGTTCATGGGATTTCTATATGGGCCTCTATTCAACCATTGCGACTGCATTTTTAAAAATAAATTATTACTAAGTTTCAGTTTGTTCAGCTGTTTAAGTGTTGCCTGTTGGCTGCCAGGACCCATCAAATTAGAAATGGGGCAGAAATGCGCTGGGATACTGGGGAAGACATGGTTAAGCGATGGGTCATTGGGGCCGCTCACCCTTTTAAAGAAGATGTTTACCCGCTTGGCATTGTTTGCATGTGGGCATTTGAAGGTTACTTTTTGTTATCTTGCTTGTTTACGTACTCTGTTAGGTGTTACTACATTCAGTTTGGGTGTGCCTGGGCCATTCATATATTCATTGGCTATACGAGTATTGCAGTTTTCTTAATGGAGGCCGCTGGGTTTTCATTAGGACAAGGTGAGGCTAATGTGGTGCGGGATATTGCTGCAGAGATGGCTGCAACTTTTAGCCAAGGTGGTGTAGAATGTTAAGGTTTTGGCACCCCTGATGTTTTGCTTGTGCATGTAGAAGTAACAATTTACCAATTTAACTGCGATGCACATGTTAGATTCATTCATTGCAAATAGGAGAGATATAAGCGTGGTGCATACCAGAAAGCTTTAGTGGCAAAAGGGTTAGAAGGGTGAATATGATTTGCTGATGGGCTGACAAGTGGTGTATTTGAATGATATGTGGGCTGGATCTCTCCATGCGGGTTTGCCAGGAGAAAATTGAAAGTGGTCAACTGGTTTGTTGGAGGGGCGGCTAATTTAGCGTTAAATGAGTGGGTTTTGTAGCCTTCCTTGTCCTTGTGGGGAGTGTGTTGTGTGCCCTGTAGGGTCGGTGGTTTGAGGTTTGGTAGACTGGCATTGTGGCCAGTAGGTTTTTGTTGGCTGGATGATGTAATATGGACTGTACCATTGACAGTTGTGCTGTTAGCTGCATAAAGTGTGTCTTTATGGGCACTACCAGGACCGGTTGGCTTATTTTGATGGTTTCCTTGAATAAAGGTGTTTATTGTGTGTTGGTCTCGGGAAAGGTTGGGGACTAAACCTTCTCACATATCTTCCAAAATCGAATTGCTAAGGCTCACAGTTTGCAAAACTAGGTAAAACTACCAGATTGGCAAAACTGTCCAAATCTGTCTTGTTGCGTTTATTTCCCGACTTTCAATTCAAAACCCTATTCCGCCGGGTCAAATCCCGTCAACGGATTGTTCCAGTTTTTTCAAATCCATGCATTTATAAAAAAAAAAAAACGCCATTAATACAATCCGCTGCTGATTTTACCAACCCCATCCGTGGATTCCTGCAATCCTGGGTGTTTTTAAGAACCATCAAAGGAGTGGCGATTCCGTCGATTATAAGAAAAAAAAAAATTCCGAAAAAGACGAATCGCGCCTTTTGTTTTCAAATTAGATTCGCAAAGATCCGCGGACTAAGAGGAACCAGCCGATTCGTGGCGGATCCATATCCGCCAAGAAAATTCGCTCATCTCTAGGTAAAAGCACTGCACCGCACAGCACCCTACTTTTCCTTTAATAAATGTTGAATTAATTTGTCCTGGTGATGGCCTTTGGGATTGGAAGAATGTACTGTATGTGACTTTGTGTTGAAACGAAGGCACTCATTAACTTAAATTTTTTTTTTTTATTCTTTTATGCTACTACTTACTTTTTTTTATTACTTGAACTAGCTAGTGGCAAGTGTATGGCATCGAGTCTTGAAATAATAAAAAAAACAAACAAAAGCATAAAAACAACCATCAGGCTGCAAACATAAATCTCTGCGTTTCATGTCTCGGAATACGATGATCTCTCCAGATGTTTTCGACATCATCTCCTATTTTCAGAACTTTAAATCTCTGCTTCCTCTGGGCTCTGGATTAAAGAAACATTTCTTCTCGACAGCTTAAATGTGGTTTGATATGGTGCGTGTTATTTGGTTTGCTTCACATTGATGTTATTACACATGGGATAAGGAGAAACATATGCCAGTGCCAGTGATGATGCGGTAACAGATATGGCATTAGGAATTAATTTCCAATCATTCCTTTGAACATATTTGTCAAAACACTCTTTTGTGCTTATTCGTGAATATTGCATATTTTCAAAACCCCATTTAAATAATTAGAATGCAATGTTGGTTTTGTTCACCTACATTCTAATTCGTGTTAAACCCCCTCTGACCTCCCGATACACAATTCCTGTCAATTTGACTTTATTGCATGCATTTAGTTAGATCACATTGCTACCAGGAGACTCCGAGTTCCAATTTTCATGTCACAAACGTTATATCTAATTCTTCTAACTGCGTTTGAAGCCGGTGAAGCCCTGGGTTTAAATCCCCGCATTGTCAGCTCCTTGTGACCGGGCGGCAAGTCTTGTTATCAGACAAGCCACCAAAAATAGTTATTTGGGGTGCAGCGTCTTTAGAACAGTTGACCCGTGGCCGGCAAAAAAGGATATGTTTCAACGCTGCATTCTCTGGTCAGCGCTATACATAAAAACATTTAATTATTAAATGATTCAATACTTCCTGGCACTGAAGCTGGTTAGTATGTATGGGTATTTCCGCAACATGATTCAGATTAGTATAATACTTTCTGTTCTGCTGAAAGAAGAAGTTAAACTGACCTAATGGGTCATATGCTAATCACATTACTATAGTTTTTTTGCTAAAGCAGTAATCCTCTTGTTACTCATTTAGAATTTCACGTGACTGGGATACTGGTTAAGAATACCGTTCTCTACTGTTTCTTCCCTGCCCATTAAACCATCATCTGTTGCTTGCTCACAGACTTTTCATTCCAAGTGATTGAAGGAATGGAGTCCCATTATTGGCGTAACCAAGTAATCTTGTTCACGATCCATGCTACGGAAGACCCCAGTTCATGTAGGCTTGGTCGAAATAAATCAACACCCCATGACACAGCATATATTCAGATTCAGAAAATATTCCTTTATTCCTCCGAAAACACATGAGTGATATCTGTAATTTTGTATTCTACAAGTGACATCTGTATCTTTGTATTGTGTTCACAAGTCAACGATTGGATTGTTTTTACATAATTATTTTAGTAAATTGTTCATTTCTAATTGTACTGTAAGAATAAAAAAAAATCTGTACACCATCAGTGGCACATATATAATTGACCTGAGTCTCTCGAGCTTGGTCCAAAAATATCCATTCTTAGTCCAAATAAAAAAGGTATCACCTAATACTGAAGTATTATCATTTACTTTGCACTATCGCGACTGGACTAACTCGCCTGCTTCTATTTAATATAATATATAAAAAATGGAACTAAAGAAAACAACTATAATATTGCTAAAATATTGGTCATGTGTACAAAACAAGGCTAGAATAATAGAAGTTAGAATTCTTCTCTTAGAGAATAGAAATTGTAGCCTTTTGTCTAGTAACAACCTAAACATGGAACATATATACCGAAAAGGTGTAAGGGAAAGCTGGGTAGAGATAATTACAAAATTAGGTAAACATTCTAAGTGTCTGTCTCGGGTAATTTCAGAATATGTTGGTAATTATCAGTCATACAGTTTCTATAAAATTCTCATCTAAGATGGAAATTACTTTACTCTTTTTATTATTGTAATAGCTTCATAGCTTCCAAACAATTGTAGTTCAAAGTATAGTATAGCAACAATAGGAAAAAAGAAACATTTGTTTTTATTATTGCACAAGCATTCTTTTATAGGCTCGTAGAATATATAATATCCATATCTATATATATATATATATATATAATATATATATATATATATATATATATATAGCTATATAAATATGATTATATACCAGATGATGGTCCATTACGGAGAGACAAAGCACAACACGGGTAGAAATGCCACAGTGTTTTAATACACTTTGCATTTCTACACGGGTGTGCTGTCTCTCCTTACTGGACCATCGTCTGGTATATACATCTTTAGAATTTTCTATGGGACAAGCTTCTGGATTTCCTAATGTTTTTATGTGTGTGCTGGCGGCGAAATATATAGGTTATATATATATATATATATATATTATATATATATATATAATATATTAGCCTCATAATAATGACGGCATACATCTTCTACGTTGCGATAGTCCTGGTACAATACAGGCCTCCCACAGTAGTAATGGAGGTTCCCTCACCCCCAAGTGTGGTGCCCCTGTGTAAGATGGGAAGTGGCTGTATGCTCTAGTCCATGGATAGTGACCTAGAGATCGCCTGCACCCTGGAGTATAAAGGGTCACACATGGACTTTAGTGTTGTGGTCGATGGGAGAGAGTACACGACGATACCGTTATGGACAGGAGACACTTTTGTGACCCTAGTGCATACTCTACGGAACATAGTGATAATTCCAGTGTGTTTACGCCCGCTGTGTCCAGGGACCTGGCCAGTGTTGATCTCCCCTAGGAGAAAGGAATCACTTCATGATTGGAGGGCGTACCTGGCAAAGGGACAATACGCAGGAGTGTGGCTAGAGCTGGCAGCTGCATTGGGGCAGTCTGCTACAGTCCCTGTATTCAATAAAGATGGTCCTTGCAAAAAGAACCCCACTGTGTGAGTGTGTAGATTCTCAACAGTGGATTTGGCACCAAGAAGGAGTTCCTCACCAGTACCATCTCTCCTGCGGAAGCCAAGATCCTGATGAGGTGGAGGCGCTGCACATGATGTAAGTGGACTCGTACCCACTACCCTCAGATACCTGTCTGATGACAAATCCCCTAATAACACCAAGCGGGAGACTCAAGGAGTCCTGTTACTTGCAGGTGCACCCACGCACACACGCCTTGTAATGGGTGGACTCTTACGACTACACTACGGGCCAATTATGAGATCGACTACTGAGTTGTCAGGCCAGAGTGAGCACCCGTTACAATTGAGCGCTGCTGGATACCTGTCAACAGGACATGTCTTTTGCTAGCACCCAGTAGGAATTAGGAAAGTGTCCTGCTGCCACTTGTGCGTGAGGGAGGGGCCAGGGGTAGTCAAGGGAGGTTCTTGATATGCTGCCGGCAAATACGCCTTGGGATCGTTTAGGGGTTCTGAGTCTGGAGGTCCGTGGGTCTATTGCGTTCTAGTATCGCCTTGAGGTAATCGCTAGCGGGGGACGCCTGAAGGTAAATGGTAACTGCGAGCAGGATTCTGGACGGGTCCGCACTAGGCTAGGCCCAAAGTAGTCGACGCCCAAGGCTGCATTGAAGATGCCAGAGTACCTAGTCTCCTTCCAGCTCACTGACCAATGAGCACAGACTGAGTAACGTGTTTACGGTAGACACAGGAAGGTGAGCCTAGCCTGAGGTCGTGCAAACCAGTCAGATCTATGTTAGGTACACAAGGTGGTGCACAAGGCATGTTTAGTGTACAGATTGTTGTAGCTCCCCGCAGAGCGGCGCTCCACGTATCAGAGATCGGTTTCAACCAGAAGAAATCAGATAGAGAACTGTCAAAATGGAGGATCTGTATATAACAGAAGTTCCCAGGATGGCAGGGAAAGAGAACCTACAAGAATGAGGACTGCCAGAGCAGAAGGTCCAGAATTGCGGTCCGATGAAGACATGCTAAACAGAAGATACTTTTGTGGGCTTGTTATGGAATGGCGTGAAAGCCCGTTGCTGCGCGGTTTGTCCTGCATATGTTTCTTGGGAAATACCCCTGTCGACTTATCTCGTGCAGAGCGTACGAAGTCTTACGAGATGCCGGGAGGAACGAAATGGAACGTTGTTATACCCAATTACAGACAGCCAGACGTTGCCTTCAGTGAGAGAAATACAGTGAAGAAAAGGACCATCGCTACCAAGAATGGCGGTTCCCGCGTTGCCCTGGACAACCGCGTGGGCATGCTGCCAAAGGTCTTGCAACTTGCAAGTCTCTAGATGTTGGCCAGGATTGGCTTCCAACC